>BGZK01001266.1:0-179613 GCA_005406025.1 Eumeta japonica
AATTCGTGAGTCGTGAAATACTTTATGGAAAAAGAATCGATACGTCTCAAATTGTATGGACTACAAAGATTTCGATTTCAATATTTTGTAACATCTTTTTGAAGTTATACTTCTTTTGGCGCGTAAAGTGAAACCGATCAGATGTAGGCTGTGAATGCTATGAAAAAAATAAAATAAACATAGTATTTTTGAATTATTTTGTTGTTAATTGACTGCTAAAGTTCTAAATTTATTGCTCGTGCTAATTTATAAAATTTCGAATTATCGCTATCCTCGCAGTAAATACAGTGAATCTCCCAAACGAAACCCAAAAAATTGTAGAATTTATGTAGATGGTAAGAAAAAAAATTGCACTGCTTCCCTGATTTCATGCTATTTTAATACGCTTATTCCATATTATAAATGATTATAAACTAGCAATATTTTTTTGCTACTAAAACAAGATATTTACAACAGATACTTTAAAAGCAACAATAAACTAAAAACACAAACAATTGACAACAAAAAAAGACCATTTATATCTATAAGTATAGCTGTACATGCCAAGTATAAATATGATAGATCTATGCTGTGGCCAACTCAGTTGCGTGGCTAAACCGGTCAGATACCAATACCACACTCTCACAAAACACAGACGTGAAGTAACAGCTTCTGCTTTTGCGTTTCGTCTGGTGTGTGAACGTTCCAGTGGCCCACCCCCCTTCCATCCCCACTCCTCCCTGCACCACACACTTTCATTTCCATCTATACACTCCCCCTCCATCAGATATCCTATTCCTACTCAAGAGGATGGTGAATACTCTAGGTTTACGAATGTCTATGGCCGGCGGGCGGTGAACACTATTTTTTTTTTGTTCTTAATTGTTTGTTTTTATTTTGTTGCTAGTTTCTGAGCATTTGTCGAATATATTTTTTAAAATATTTGCCAGTTCTTAAGTACAAAATAATCGTATTAAGACAACGTGAAACCAGCAAAGTTCGTATTGTTTTAAAACAATACAAACATTTTAAATTTTTTTTCTTTTACTTTTTTTTAACAATAATTTCTACCTCCTTATTAAGCTACATTAAAGCTTTCATTCACTGTATTTACTGCTATCTTACCGTAAAAAATAACGATAATTCGAATTTTTCGAAAGTGGCAAGAGCATCAAAACAGGGATTTTAACAAACTTATTAGCGCTTTATAACTGTGCGTCGACGCGACGACTCATCTGACTCATCTGACGACTGTCAGATCACTCACAAAATGCCTCTTTAAAATTAATGTTTACACAGCATTTGTCATTATTAAGTGAAAATCTAGAAAAAAATATTCCTGAACATCTGGAGTAATATGACTGGGTTAGAAACCCTTGCCAGTCGACCTTAACATCAACACTTTCGACAGAGGAAGAAGAACAATGTTGTCGTGTGACGCCAGCCTTACGGTCCAATTCGACAATGATAAGCTGCTTGAATTTTGGATCTCAGTTTCTCACAATTATCGAGCCATCATTACTACAGAAATGAGGGGTCCATTTCCTACTAGCGCGAAACAGGCTTTTCTGCAGTAGTAGTAATAAATAATAAGTACAGGCCGCACATAATGTAGAGAAAGAAATCAGAGTGCTTTTAAAAGCTATGCTCAGAAAAATAAGACCATCCTTCTCATTAGCAGCTAGCAGAGAACGTAAAATAAATTTCTCTTTTTATTTTTATTTATAATATTTATATGGTCTATGTTTTTCTTGCTTATATTTCTGATAAAAATTATAAATGATATATGGAGTTTTTAATAACTTGTTACTAGACTAGAACTACACACTGGTAGGTATTTTTGGCCATACAGGTAGGGGGCGTCGCAAGAAATGGCAATGTCCCAGGGCGTCACAATAAAAGTAAGTTATGGACGCGCTAAACTAATTAGCCAACAAAATAGCTTCTAATTCCCAAGTTTATTTTAATGGATTCTGCCGACTTTTCACTCACTGCTAGCACAGACCTTGGAAATGTGTTAACGCATCTATTTACAAGAAGTTGTCAGTTGCGGAGACTTGGCGCAGGCGGGGTGCGCAGGACAGGCCGCTCTCGCTGCAGACTCTACAGACCTCGCTCAGTATGTCCGTGATAATGCAGTTTTAATAAAATTGTAAATCTACCTGTCATTAAATCTATCCACAAGTTATACGCATATTTCATTTGTCCCAACAATACCCACAACAATAGAATGTATTTTCTGCAAGCGACGCAAGCTGTTCACGCCGATGTAACAACACCGTGAAGTTAGCCTTTGATGAAGTTGTACGCAAGTGACATATTATTAGACTATTCCTGATCTATTGTGATAATATATTAAATGAAGCAGGCAATATATGGCAATAACAGCCCAACGCATGATATATGCGTGTTGTATCTAATTTGTTCAGTACAATTAAGTGATTAGCGCGTGTTAACAGATATGTTGAATCGTAATACTCACACATTTATATGAATGAATTCTGAAGACTAACATTTTGTGCACTGAATATCATTTGTTCACACTTAAGAAATATAGTTTCTCACGTGTGTACCTAAGTATTTTTTAAATTGCTAATGCAAAAAATCAAAAACTAGGTGTCTTCTGAACTTTCTATGATTTTTAGTTTTCACAGTTAACTTGCAACAAATCCTAAATTCCTCATTTCAACCTTTTGAGAATCGTTTGCTAGAAACACAAATATTCATTTGTATGATTCTAACTTCAGAAATAACAGTTTATACTATTTTCATTTCATAGCTTTAAGGCAAAAAAAAAGTTACTTTGTAATTATTTAATGTGCAATTACTGTGCGAATCCCTCATAGTTTCAAAGGTTTTGGTTTCGGCTTTGAAGAATTACTCAGTATTTTTAATCAGCATTTGTATAGGTCGATATCCTTCCCGCATACATATTACTGTGTAAACATCAACAAGCAGAGAGTAGGTACTTCGACAGTCATACCACGTCACGCGTCCCCACAATCAGCGGATAGACCGACGAAAGCTTAACTGTGGGGAAAGAAAGATTGAAAGTTTTGCACGTACTCTAAAAGCCGTATTTTATTGAATCGCATGCGGAAAAACATTAACCACCGATTTCCTAAAGCGGGGCAAACGTCGCAAGCTCCTGAGCTGTAAACGCATCGGCCTTCTGCGAGATGTAGCGAGTTAGCGTATCAATAAGATTCTTGTCCGTAACGAGCTCTCACATGACATATCGGGGGCCTGCAAAAGAAAACACAATAACTTTGTAGTCTTTTCCTATGCAGCTGAGACTTTTGTTAGGCTTCGATACGAAAGGGTTAATACATTGATTTTATAAACTGGAAGTTTCACGGCATCACAAACTTGTCATACACAATTACGTCAATTATAGGCACTCCACTCTGTTCTATGGGAACAAATAATCCTTAAAAAGATTCATCGGAACGGAAGTACCTCAAAGCTCCATGCCCCTCATTCTTCTGTGTTACTTATAAATAGGTAATTACAGCCGACATTAGACAGTCAACTCAGACTTTTGGCTTTCCACATTGCGATACACTTACGCTAGCTTTCATAATATTCATCCTCGCCAAAGGGTCATTGAAGTGAAACGGTAGTTTTAACACTGGAGAATTCAGGTTAATCTGGAGTAATCAGTAGCCATATATATCGATTATAGGATCACTTGAAAGCACTATTTATTCCAAATAATAACACTCGCCTTTCATACGTTAAATGCATCTGTTCCGTTGTAACACATCTCAGTATCGCATCGTTTTAGTGTCGCACTCAATTAACATATCTCCACCTTATAGATCATTTTAAGCGTGTTATAAAATTGATGCAACTCTACTTCGCACACTTGATCGCGATGACAGGTAAAAAAACGTAATATATGGTTATGCGACAAACTTACTTTAAATACCCGAGTGTTCGTATGAGAACTTCCCGATCGATCTCCATGGTCCAGAAAATTGTATTAGGGCATATAAGGACCATACGTGTTAAAAACTGTGCTACGCACGTGGTCTTACAATTTCCTACTACGATACTCTAACAAATGACAAACCCCTCAGAACGTAAAATTAGTTATTCCGATTATTCAACATGGCTTTAATTGTTATAATCCACTAATTATTTTCTTGTATTCACGTAATGCAATTTATTTCAACAACTTTTTTTGACCAGAAAATGTCCTGTTACGCAAATAGACCTACCCGATACCTTAACTACCGAGGCCGAACGGATAATAGATTTAAGCAACACACTCAACGAATACGATTAGCAATAGAGCCTTTAGTTTAGTTTAGTTCAATCATTAGCCTTTAGTTTAATGACACTAACTTAATTTAACCCTCCAGAGAGTTTTTCGCGCCCATCGACGTCGCTCTGGATCCTCTGACCCGGGCCGGCCGCTCTCCGTGACCTCAAATGCCGAGGTGAAAGATTAAGGCGTTTCAATTCGACTTCGGTTATTTAATTGTTTGCAGGTTTCAACTAGACCCTCACACGTTCAGTCTCAGTCGTAGCCAAAGACTTAGGGGGCGACACAATGGACTACAAACAGCCGAGTAAGTTGTGCAAATCAGAATATACTTATTTTCGAGTTCATTATTTAGAGCATTTTAAGCAGAAAGTTAATAATTTATTTAAAATTTTTGCGAGTTTTATTTCATTAGTAGGTTTGTCATTTAGGCGCTTATGCTTTCGGAATGGTTGACGACCCCTAGAAACTCCCACCTCTCCACCCTCTCAGATCGCCATTTCTAACTTCTATTGCTCTTATCTCGCTGTCTCTGGGTCGTATTGATAAAGCGCACTCAAGTGCGCATTCCATCTTAGGAGTGGAAAGAGCGAGACAGTTATAGTGCTTCGCTATAAAAAATAATACATGTCTCGCTTCCACGTTACTTCTTGAGATGGCGCATCATTTCAATGACGTTTATTAAAACGAACCTCTGTCACCGAAAGAGAGAACAATAACAAATAGGACGTATTTCACGGTCGCGATATTTTCTTACGTGTCCTTACGTCACGTTATTTATTGATACCGATACCCGTACGTTTAACTTTTTGCGCCGCGTCTTAAAGCTCAATCCGCGCCGGCGCACCGCGCTCGTCCAAATTGCGCCGCCGCAAAAACCAAACGTATCTTGGGAACATTTTCGCCGCCGGTGGCGCGATGAGCTTTGCAGAATCTTAACGAGTGTTCATTGAAGACAACTTGACGTGTCCGCATCTGGTTTTTATTGTTACCGAGTAATTTATCACGGAAGTCGTTTAAAATGTTTGCAATTTTTTTATACAGATCAGTATTCCGTAATATTTATTTTATTATAGTACCAATTTGCATGATGAGAATATAATTCGTAATATATAAACCAATAATGGACATTTTTTAACTTTTCCGTTTTCAGACTTTCAATTCTAACTTATTTTTAAACTCACGCCTATTTTATACAGGCAATAAGCATAAAGTACGGACCTTCGCATGGTACGATCTTTGCATACGAGTACCTCTCTTGCTTCACTGACATTTATAAATAATTTTTTTGATTAAATCAGAATTGGAGCCATCTAGAACTATGAGCCTTCTCATAGTTCTAGAATCGTTGATCTCGTTTAAATAATTCTTTTCTTAGCATAGAAATACGTTATTAGCAAGATTTCAGGATACTTTTGGTTATGATCGGTAATCCAGTGTATTAACAGTAATAATTTTAGTCGTAAACAAAAATGAGTGCGCATCGCGCGAGCGCTATGCAGGCGTAGTAATACACAAGTGTCATGAGTGTGTCGTATGCCAATCAATAGATAAGTATGCATAAAGTAATAACATCGTCGATGCTATACGTTAACACCTACAAACACTATTTTCCGATTCACGCCCGGACTTTAATAAAATTTAATGTAGAATAAATCGTCGAATCAACTAAAATATATATAGCTACTGATCGTTCGTCTGTCTGCTTTTATGCTACATATAACGCTAATAAATGGTCTGTAAGTTGTAGAAACAGATAATTCAAAACTCATGTTTTTATTTATTTTATCGCCCTTATTTTGCTCGCTTTGCTCGAAAAGACAAAGAAATTGGGGAGGAAGAAAAGTGATAGTTTACACTCCTTCGAAAGACGTTAATTATTCAACAGTCATGTAAAAATTTATGCATGTGTGAGGCAGTTCACGGACATCAAGGGTGAACTGTATCGTCGATTTCATCAATTTTCACAATCAGACTTCTGACATAATGTTCATATATTATATATGTGCGTTTATTAGTCATAGTTTAGTCATTTAAATAGCGGAATTATATATTTCCGTATAACGGAATTATAATAAAATTCATTGCGGCGCGATATGGCGATGGCGGTGATGACGGTAATTCGTCTCAGCTTAGATCGAACTGCATCGACCGGTTACACTTCGGAAAACCTCTCCATAATTTGGGTAGAAAGAGATGGTGTATCTTCAGCGTACATGCGGGAAAAGGATGGAAAAATATAAGAATTTATATAGTATATGGCTATTCGAATGTAGAGCGAACACTAAGTATTAGATTAGAGGGGATTAGAGAGAACTAGATGTGGAATGCGAGAAGGGGATCGAGACAGGGAACAATAGGGAAAACTTGAGGATTTGAATTGGAAATAGGGTCAAGATTGAAATTGATAACTGGAACAGGATCAAGGTCTTAATAGAGATGAAAATTCAATTTCATTTAAATTTTTTATCCATGGAGGCGAACCCGTCGACAAAACCTAGTCTTCAATATGCTACTACTTTGCGTTTGCATAATTATTACTAGAAGGCATCTTGCCGACTTATTTATCACACACATCATCTTTGTTGATTTCTCATATTTAATATTCAATGTAATAACCATATTGTGATATGAAAGCTTGCTACTTTAAATTTAAAGAGTTTGCGTTCTTTTTCTAATATTCCATCACTAGATCTGAATCAAATTTGAACGGAGCCGTTTCAACAGTAAACTCTGCCCACAAAAGAAGAAATTTCTAAAATAGCTTCTTAAAAAGCGCTTTTACCGCTTCCAAAAAAAAAAACATATTATCGAATCGAGAACTTCCTAATTGTTTGTAGTCGGATATAAATAAAAAAGGTTTTTAGCAACTTTATAAATTATTTTTAAAACCTTACAATATTTTGAATGTCGGTTAACAGTTAAACTCCAGTTTAAAAATAGGTGATAATAAAAAGATACACCTTTAAATTCTACGCCGTTTGATCGACTTAAAAAAAAATACCTTATTTATATACTACTTAAGATACAGCACAATTGTAGTCCGTCTCTTTATTTTGACGTGATAACGTTTTATTAATCGATGAAGCCGGCTGCACGCACGAAAAAGCATGACTCAATGTCGCGTTCCACCTGAGCCGAGCGTGCGAGCGAGAGCGCGGAACGAGCGATCTGTCTTCCACTCCATCGACCGATACGTCCGAGTAGAACAGAGACAGCGGCCGCACACAACCTACACGTGAACTGTTTTGTCAATTGTTAATAAAGTGAAGTGAAAAGTTAATGTGGTTTCCATTGTTTATTACAACAATAATTGCGGCAAATGATAATAATTCAATTCAATTCATTAAATTATGCAATTGTTCATCAATGTTTTCTTATGAGGATCTAACGTAAAATTATTGCTCGTAAACCGATTTTACAGACAACCAATTTTTTATCCAGTATTTAGGTATAAGCGGTTTCGTCGGCAGTGTTCTATTAACCACATTCAAGTGCGGACGAAACATTTAGATGAGTCTGAGCGATCGGCCGATCGGTAATTTAGATACAAAGACGTCCGCCGCGTCGCGATTGTTTTTCGGGGCCGATGCATAATTCATCGCGGCGTGTGAATATCGGAAACGGCGCCCGCGCCGCGTTTAGAGCTGGCATATGTTCGTAAGGTGCTTGTGCACGTCCGACGACGTCGTCGGTTACAATTGAAGTGGCCGGGCGGGACGGAGCTCGCGTTGTTGTTAATCGCTCGTTATGGGTAAATGAAACATTAGCCAGTAGATCGTTCGTTTGTCTACACACACCTACAGCTCTGTCGCATAGATTTACGGTATACGCACCGTCACAGAGGATATAGAAGGATGGCTAACAAATCGAAGAGAACTAAACCATAAGTAACCATTAATCCTCAAAAAATATACCTTGAAACACCCACTGGTCATACCATGCTTATATGTGCATATTGGTACTCTTTTCTCTTCTATTCATACGCAATTTTATGTCACTCAATTACCTTTTTATATTCAACTAGCGGTCCGCCTCGGCTACGCAGGGACTTAAGTAATTATCTATAGCTAGATGATTTCTGGTCCTGATGGAAAGATGGGAGCAGTCATGTGACAAAGTTTTAGCAGATATTTATAGGTACAGTGCCTTGCTACGCCCAAGAAAAAAATTTTTGATTTTTAGGAAAAATGTTACACAAAATTGTCGTAGTATATTATGGTAGAGTAATGCTTTATCATACCATACTTTCACAGAATACAGATGTAATCAAATTTCAAAAGTATCAAATTTCGCTGTTGTGTTTCGTCCAGTGAGTGAGAATTCCCGTTGCCTATCCCCCATCCATCACACCGAAACTTCTTTCTACCAGCCCTCTCCCCTCTCCATCAGTCCCCTACCTTCTCTATCAGTCCACACCTTCCTTCATCAGATACTCTTATTTCTACTCAAAAGACGAAAACGCACCGGTGAATCCTCGCGACATGGATACTCGTGACCGGAGTCGCGAGTATCCACAGAGAACGTAGACCACTTATATTCTGGCGGCTCGCATGTTCGTTTTGTTCTCGATAAAGCTTAAAAAATACAAAAAAAAAAAAAACAATTTTGTTAATCCAACCGCTACCAAATTTCTCTGGATCATCCGTTTGATTAATCTGAATATTTCCTAGAAATTTCGTTAAAATCGGTCTAGCCGTTTGGGACTCCATAGGGAAGGTAGGTGTGTGTGACACATCGACTTACATGTGTACATTTAAAATGTTTTAAAATGACGTCATATATGATAAACTTGATTCTTCTACTTGGAACTTCTTTTTGGGGCATCGTTAATTATACGTATTCACGTTTCTGTTTTCTAATTCGAACGTTTAAATTAAACGTGGTAAATGTTTACCAAGATAAACATTTACCAATAATATTGAAGAATCGTCGAATTTTTCTAGAAATATTTCTTTCCTCCATTGTCGGCAGGAACTATTAAAATTCTAATGGAATTACTATATATAATCCAACGGTGAGGCACGACTTTTACTAAGTCGTCACTATATCCAGTGTGGGCGCGTGACGCGCCTTCCATTACTATGTTCAGGTCTTTTTCGTGCCGAGGCATCCCGAAATCGAAACCTTTGTGTAGTTCCTCAAACTATCCAGTGTTAGACACTACTTCGCTTGACTTTATATAAAAGCTGAATTTGCCTAATCGGAACATTTATACCAAACAGAAGAATCTTACAACAACTACGACTGTGACTAACGTCTTTTCCATGTGGACTCTAATACCCGTTTCTTTAGAAAACGTACGGAGGTCCCTGAGAATGACGCAGAAGTAATTCAAAATGTTGTTATTACAATTATATAAGAGGTAGTACGTCCTCAGCAAATTGAAAGCGTGTCGTATTTGGATGTGTTCGCTTATGATATTATATTGATTCCATACCCTTTTCAATTTATAAGCTCGAAAACCTTTTTAATGTTTCGGTGAAGAATTTTGAGCATGTCTACCTCTGTCTTATGGTTTCCTGCAATTACAGTTCTTATAGTTTCTGACCTAAAGTAAATTATAAAGTGCCTAATGAGCTTATGGTATAAAAATTAGTAACTAATCTACTAAATTAATTTGGACGTATTTAAGATTGTCCTTAACGATATCCGTAACTGCACATTAAAATAAAATCATTGATATTTACATTATCTTTTGCACTTCAAAGATTGGTCCATTCATTATGATTTATTTCTACTCACGTAGAACCAGTTTAGTTTTAATAAGTTGATGTTCCACGTGGTATACTTTTGTCAAAAAATAACTTCTAAAGGAGAAACAAAACGTTTTGACAGGTGTGTTTACCGCAAAGAGTAGATAAAGCAGTAGACGATATCGCTTTGCCGCATAAACATTAAGATAGCAACTGTGACGTTCTTCTTGGCAGGTTGAGAACACACCGCTAGTGTCGATTTGCGCGGTATTCAGTCGAATGAACAATGATTGGGTGTTATAAAAGCTTACCGAAAAGAAACTTCTTTAAGCGACCTAAGGGACAATTGAATCTTTTTCTTTTCAGACAGGAGTGGCATTCATTTATATGTATAGCCTGTTTACGCAGTTTCGGCAGTTATAATTTGAATATTGAATTCGTTCACAACATAGAAATATTGAAATTCCAAGTGGCCAATAATTGATACACGCACCTTTACACGCAACCCATTGATAGATTTATTAATAATTGTTTAATTAATAAACAACTATACCCGCGTTTCCGCCAGCAAGGAGATGTTAAAATAGACAAGTGGATATTGAAATGATTTTTTTTTTCATTTTTTTTTATCGAACGAATTCCGATTCCGATCCTCAGTGTCAAATTTTAACATAACACATTGGTCTTTATATCGGTCGTATTATGTGCTATCTAAACGCCATACTAAAAGTTTTGCTTTAATCGCGCATAAAAGTTACACGCGCTCATAATAATTATTATTGCGACACGACTTTTACTTATATTTGCGTCGGTCATAAAGTCTGACGCGTGGTACAGATCACCGCACAAAAAAACATAAAATCGTTGCCTAGTTGTAAAGTTACGTGTGTGGAGGTTTTTACATTATATTTATATTAAATATTATTTTCGATACATTAAAACTATTTATATATATGATAAATAACAGGTATGATTACTCTCAATGATATCTAGATAAATCGATCAAAATGTTTACGCAGTACGTTAAAGAGGTATCACGAAGTTCAGTGTGACCAGTCTCCGCCGGTTCCGAGAGCAGCAAAAACGTAAAGTAATTTTTCGGCCGATCAATCAGCCGGCGCGCCCGCTCGCCGGGTAATTCGCTAGACATTCCGGCGGAGATTTAGCGCCGCAGCGGCCGGCGGGTAACGAGGGCTCATTGTCCCACACTAAAAACGATGAAATAAATAACCAAATGAGAACGGCGGGGAAAGGCTAAAAATCTCGAAATAAAGGGCGCTTCAATTGGACAAAGGCGCCGAAGGGGGATAATTCGTCCGCGATATGCACCAATTGTCGCCGTTTTGCTCCATTTTGTCTCGGCGGGCGCACGGCGACGACGCCGCGCCGCGAAAAGAAAGGAGCGCGCCCGGTGATAAATATACTCGTCTCCGGTGGCTGGTGATGGCCACTTTTGCGCCCGCCTCGAGTGAGGTGCCGCTCGAGTTGGAGGGATATTAAAGTGGGCACTGGAAGTACCCGCAACATATGTGGAAGTAGGAACATCGACACCAGAAGATATATCAAAAAACAGATAAGTGCGAATGGCACTCTCACTCTGAGGTTTTTATATAAACTTAATTGTGTATGTAGATCCATCTTTTTTAAAAATTAAGTTCAAGGTCAAAATCTAATGTGGGATTAAAATGAGAATCAAAAGCGTGACCAGAATATAAATACGAAGGATCGGATCGGAATTGAGATTAGGACCGGTATGTGTCGGAAGCGGGACTAGAATCGTAACTTACTTAGACCGAGGTAGAGTTCAGAATCAAAAGTGGGACCGGAATAAAAATCGAAGGAGTACCCAGATCAGAATTAAGATTAGGACCGGTTTCGGGAGCGGGACTAGAATCGTAACCTACTTAGATCGAGGCTGAGTTCAGAATCAAAAGTGGGACCGGAATAGAAATCGAAGGAGTACCCAGATCAGAATTGAGATTAGGACCGGTTTCGGGAGCGGGACTAGAATCACAACCTACTTAGATCGAGGCAAAATTCGGAATCAAAAGCGGGCCGCGATCGTGTTGAAAGTGGTACAAATTGAAATCGAGAGCAGGACCGAGGTTAGAATCGTAAATTGTATAGCGATTCGGATCATGACTTAGAGAGTGATTGGTCGTTATATAAGATAAATGAAATAATTGTATGTACACAGAAATAATTGTATGTGCACAGAAATAATTGTATGTGCACAGAAACAATCGTATGTGCACACAGGCTGACGCTAATTTATGAAGTAAATTTCGCTCATATACAACTGTTTTGTGTGCAGAAAGCTCACCGAATTCTTGATTTTAAATACCAAATCTATAACAGGGTACATTTCATTTTATATATCAAAATTAAGTATTAAACGACTATGCGTGGTAATGTATAGATTGAATTAGATTGAACGTTTTAATTTGTTTGAATTCAAAATAAATCAAAATACACATTAAAAAGAAAGCCCTTAATCAGAAACTATCAACGGAGAAGCGTCACAGGCGTTTCGGTAACGTCAAATAAGAATAACACTTAATATTCAACACCGGCCGTACACCCATAACGAATGTCCAAATATTTGTCACAAACCTTTTCGGTGAATTCAAATAAAACCGTAACTAAAGGCCCTCGCCAAATCCCTAGAGATGGGTCAAGCAATACCGACGATGAGTTTCCAAGTAAAAAAGGTCTTCATCTTTGAAGCCTTAAGGTCGCATTTTAATAAATCCACGAAATAGTACCAAATTTTACTTGAAAGGTTCAAAGTCACAGTCGAAAATAAACTTAAGAGCATATTTATAAAGATACATTTTAACTAGCGGGTTATCTATAACATCTACCTAAATCGTCATCGCAAAATTGCGCCGTATGTTCGAATAGTAAAATTTATATTTGAACGCGCGTACGTCACGGACGAAAAGTGGCCAAGTCGTAACTGCTCGGATTCGCTACGGCCAATATTTCGCGGTATATTGATACAGTCCGGCGGTCGCGAGATAAGATTTATTCGGTTCGGCCCGGACGCAATCTAAGAGCGTCACGGTGGCTTCCGGTATCGAAATGAAATATCTGCGCGGGGGAGAGACGCCGCCCACGCCACAGCTGCTTGCCAAAATTTGACACTTGTACTAACACCACGGTATGGCAACGATGCCGTAGACTACAGCAGTATTGATATAAACAGAGAACGTTACATTATGATCAAATAAAAGGTAAGTTAATATTACAAAAAAAATATGTTATATTTTTGCTATATTGCAGCCCTTCTCATTGTAATCATTAATGCAATTTACAAAAAAAAGATTTATCAAATTCAAATTTCGCGCCATTTCGTGAGATATTTATAATGGCGCATGCGCTGATCTCAACTTTTCACATATGGCTTAAGGCTAATCTTCATTTGTATATAAATATAGATATACAAACACCACCTCAACGCTCCGCTTGTGAGGCGTGCAATACACAGTCGTTTTTTAGTTTTTTGTAAATTACAATTAAACGACAGTACTTAGAACGCTAATATTAACTAGGAATCAGCACAGTGTATAACTTTATATAATAAAAAAAGTATTCCGGTAAGATACATTTTTCGACCAATTTCTCTGCCACGTACATGGATCCATAAACAAAGACTGACGGACGTCCAACAATGATTGATTTTAATGTTATTATTTACTATATTAAACAAAATAATTATTTATAAAATATACGCTAGACATATATGCTAGACAGATTATTTAACTTGATATTAGTGCACTCATATTACACTGTAAGTGTTATATTAGTAAAAAAAAGTCATTTAAGTTTCGAAAGACTGGATTTTTTGACATGTCGAGAGTAGAGCACCACCTCAACGCTCCGCTTGTGAGGCGTGCAAATGCAAACACATTTCGGTCAGAGCGGTGGTAGGTCAGTGATAAAGGGCGTCGCCTCTGAAACAGAAAGTATCACGTTCGCTTCTTGACTAAGGGCGAATCGATTAGTGTGTTCCGCACTTCGATAAAATCAAACCGCTCCCTCCGGTGCCGTGAAGAACAAGCAAATTCGTCGGTTCGGGACTTTGTCATCGCACTGGTGACGGCGGGTGTCAATAGCGTGGGCAGCTTAAAGTTGAGTCTCTCAATGAAGACAAAAGGATTGTGGGAAGATCACTCGATCAAGTCTTCAATCTCAGCCTCACAGTTCGATAGCCGACTGCGATGAGATATAGCCATATTAATCGTGTGACTTGAGAAAACAACTACGAAATTGTTATCGTTACTTAGGTTCTAGCTCTAAAATTAGATCTACCTGCGCGTAAAAATACGCGTGGTTGCGTATTTTTACACTGTACCGTTTCCCTCATATACATATAAATGTAAATATACAGTGTTAAGTACATGTGGAACGCACGAAACTCTGCCGCTGTGAAGTTTATCAGGAAAGCATCGCAATATCGTAAAACCTGTTTTACGATATACCCTTACTTCTTCTCTTCCGGTTGCCTGCAACCGGAAGAGAAGGAGTAAGGGTCGGGGGGCGTTATACCTGCGCATTACATAATTCGAAGCCAATTCAGAGCGGCAGAGTTGCATGTGTTGTATTTTAACCTAATCATGGACATGGTGTAACGTGAGTAAATGAATTCCGAAATTGGAAGTTATTTTGGACGCAAATCAGAGAAAAAAATAATTTTGTTAAGCGCATCAAGTATTATATCAAATGAACGGGTGCGTTATAAGAAATATGAATACATATTTTTTTTAATTTTAAAATACTTGTTTATGTAGACAAATATAAAGAAAATTTATAAAACTCAACCACTTCCCCTTATCTCCGAAATCAAAAAAATAATAATATGCGACCTCGCCCATCGTTTACCTACTAAAAACCTAAACGAATATGTATTTTCATTCAGAGCCATTAATTTCAGTTGATTTAGTGATTACAACGGTAGACCACTTACACGAAAGCGTTGTGTTCAAATCTATTCTAACATATTTTTTTTGTATTCCATTTATTTTAGTTACCGCCAACAAATCTAGGTCAGTTTTCAACGATATATTGATAGCAATGGAATAGTTTGTACTACGGCACCCTCCGCGTGAGTCCAACTGGCACTTGGATAGTTTTTTTTTTGCTAACTTTACCTCACTTTTTTTTATTCAATTTAACTGCTATAGCGTTTCTGAGTACTGCTCAATGTCAGACGAGAAGTAGACGAAATTCGCGGAAAAATCGTACGCTGCCTGTTTGTTTAATACCTTATTCCTCAGTTAATTTTCTGCGTTAGCTATACTAAAGAAGTTTTGAATACGTCTGCGAAGTGTTAAGCGACGCTTTTAAAGAGCATTAATATTATCTTACTTCAAATGATTGATGTACTTTTAAAATACACAAGGAACGATTTGTATAAGCATGACAAGACAGAGGAAATCTGAGTTTTGACATATTATACCATTAACGATAAAAATACAGAAAATGACATTGGCAGTCTGATATCACTGACTGTTAAGACATAGAATTAGAAGACTTCACCTCTTAGCAGTGATGATGAAGAAGTTAACATGGAGAAGAAGAGATGTATGAATAGCGACACTGCTACAAGATATGGTTAGAACGATATTATAAAAAGGAGACTTTGGCTATGACCGGCGGTCTTCACCATACAAATCCGCTCGTTATATTTTGAACTTAAGCCCCGGTTTCGCTAACCGATGTTGACAAATAACAAGCCGTTAATTTAAATTTGAAATCTTTTCCTTGTACATCAACCTTAATTTTAACTAACAAACGAAAGTGTGAATTCCCGACAGTTTTGAGCAATATTTTTTTTATGCAAGGAAATCTATCGCAAGCAAAGTTTTCTAGATGCGCATACGTGTCGGGTGGGTGTGACGGAGGTCACGGAGGCGCGGCGCCGCCGGCCGTCACGCGCGACTGTCGCACCACAATGCGACGATTTTCACGCGCCGCCGCGCCCGCGCCGCCGCCGGTCGCACCCGCCTTGGGGTACGCTGGGGAATCTGCTGTACACAACAAGGTACGGCATAAAAATGAATTTTAGAATAACCGGTTAAGTGCGAGTCGGACCAGTGCGCCGAGGGTTTCGTACCAGTACCGTAGAATAACTTGTGTTATTTTTTTAGGAAAAAATAATGTGATTTTCCATCGAGTTAGTGATTATTAGTGCAAGTCTCGCGTACACTTGGTTTTATTAGATGTTGTTTTACTTTAAAAGTTTGCACTGTCATCGTAGTAAATTTGACACTTTTATGTATCACGTTTTTTATGATAAAATACCTTCAATTTATGCGAAAATAATAAATATTGTAAAAAAATTTTACCAGCTACCTCTTAAGGTTCGAAAGATACAGCCTTTTAAAGGTAGGACAGACAGATAGATATATGACTTGGTTTTGCAATCCCGTTAGTAATCTTGAGTACCTACTTAATCCTAAAGATTAAGTGGGTACAGGTCGGTGTATTATAAAAAATGTTCTTGGTCATAATTATAGTTTTTATATTCACATTAAAATTAATAAAAGGAGGTTAAATTAATTTTATTATACGACGAGATATGCACATACAAATAATATTGCATTGCCATCGGGGTAATGCAAAATTACAGTTCCAGCAAACGTCATATTAATTTAAGCATATGAGATACATCTTGTTTACAATAAGCTTTAGCTGTCGGTTTAGTTCTCATGGCCATGTAATATTACATTCTTGTTCACGTTTTCTTCGTTCTTGTTCTCGTCTTTATAGCACATCAAAAGAATAGATATATGTACACCGACGAATAGACATACATTCTGATGCCTGTCTCTTAGTCTGTCCAGGCAATTTTCACCTAATCCATACATTGGTCAAAAGAAGTTACGATTTTGTCAACATCTTCACGTGACTAGACGCGGACGGGTTTATAACGAACAACTAAAAATGTGTTTTTCAATTAATTTTAAAATGCATAGTTTACGAGATTTTAAGGAAAATATACCAAATTAAATCTTTTTATTTCTTTTTTCTATTTCTCATCTTTAAGAATTATTGTTTATTTTAAGTGATATTCGCAGGTACCTACTATTATGTTCGTATTAATAATATCTCAAACATAATCTATTAAATATTGGACACATATTAAGTAATTAACATACATACCGTCACATACGAAGTCGTTGAAGTCGGTGGACATTTTTTTTTAATATCAGTATGAAAACCTGCAAAATAATTATCATTTGCATATTAAATATTCACATGAATCCGCTTCACCTTTTTTCGGGTCTAATAACATAAATTTATTGACATTGACCTACATCCGTATAATTGTTTTGAACACATTTTTGTTTTAATCATTAAAATTCGCTCTATAGAACAGTTCTATTTCGGTTTATCGAGTGAAATTGTAAAATATTTTAGAAAAGTTTAATTTATTACCGTTTTATGGAAACCATTTTAAGGTGCGTCCTGCAGCGGCGGGGTCGCGCAGGCGCGGCGTGCCGCTCGGGCGCGCGTCAGTTTTCACGCGCCGCTGCAGCTATTAATATTGAAATTGGTGCTATCTGTTGCAATGAAACACACATCTATTAGTGACGTTGGATTCTTTTTAGAAACGATACCGTGACGGGATCGTGTCGCGCTGTATGTCCGTCCGACACGAGCTTTTTTCACGTAAACGAGAAATTTTGACGTAGGTGATTGGAATTCGGTACTTCTAAGACAAAAAATTATATGAACACGAGCGTGACATAAAAAAAAACATTTTTGATTTGGATTAGTTTTGACTCAAATAGCTAGTACATAAAAACACCTAGACTCAAGATATACATTATTTTTTTAATCAAATAAATGTTTGTCTTGTGCGGGTATCGAACGCGCGCCCTCAGCGTAACAAATGGACTCATTACCAACTACGTCAATCAGGCCGTCAAACTCTCAAAATATGATTCAAAAAATCTTTACCAAAGATATACCAAATTGCTTCACATTACACATTTTTTAAATAAAAATATTATAAAATACGAATATAGCCACAGACCGACTGTATTTCTTTGTATAAAGATATATTATCGAAAACAAACAGTACGACTATGCCTTATCGAAAAGTAAAAATATGTTTGATTCGTGTAAAAAAAAGTGTTACATTCGACGTTAACCGGGCGAATCCAACTGTCGCCTGTTTAGTTTCTTGCTATATGTGCTAATGCCGCATTATAACATTCACGATAATAAAAAAAAACCTACCTACACTTTCTCCGCTAAATTTATCAACAGTGACATAAGTAATAAATTCGAACAAATTACCACCGCTTCCACGGTAATCCATTACCATAATATGGATATTAACCGGCGACGGCGTGTATCCTCTGAACCGCGCATTTGTGTCGAACTACCGATTCCAGGGTTCCGTGATAACGTAATAAAATGGCCGCGGCGCCATAAAGGCATAAACCCGTTAAATGCGCTAGGACCGCGAACACAATAGACGGTTTGTATCGAATAAAAATTGGTTGCCTGTAAAGTCGGTATACGGGCGAAAGTTTTACGTGACAACGACTTTGAATGGTAAAATCATTTTAATGTGAATATTCATTCGTATAGTAGGAAGAAGGATGAAATAATAGTAACAATTTAAAACATTTATTTATACAAAGAATTATATTTAAAACATTAATTTATACAAAGAATCTCGCACTGAATTTCATATTAACAAAATTTTATTTTTACCTTTACACATACATACGTATTTATATACAAATATACATACAATAACTTGTACATTTGCAAATATGCTAATTCTCTAGCGCGCGGCAGACCGATCATAGTTGAGTGGGAGAGAGACGCAAGGCATTCGGCGGGCCTCTCTCTCGTTCGGTGACTCATCGTTACGTTACCGAGCGTTACACTTTTTCATAAGTGACTCCCAGCCGCAACCTAATTTAAGACGTTGTCACGTCAAAAAAATTATCGAATATTACAAACACGCACGGCGTCGTCGTTAACGAAACGACAGATATTAAAAAAAAATTTGTTTGACCATCGACGGTGGGAAAATAACACGCTCACTGCAGAAGGCGTCCAGTACGTTGATCTATTGGGCATGGCGCGCGATAGCTTCCTCAAGTCGGGTACAATTCTGGCCACCGATCTAGTAATCAGTGGTCCTGTGCAGCCCTGGACATTGTCGCCCCATCGGTGGTGGCGATCGTTAGCGGCTGGACTGCACCGCTGGACAGCCGAATGCACTGGGCTAGCTGGAGTGCAAGCGCTCCAAAACAATCTGCATTTTGGAAAAGTGTACCTTTGCAACGAAACTTGATATTTGCAATTTATTAAACGTATCGAAATGCATTTGGAATAGTTTATTACTTTGTTGAAACACAATTAAACTATCTCCCTTAAGGTTTGATTTTAAATGTCTTGTTTTTTTTTATTATAATCTCACGATCACTGTCAAATACATTAATAAAAACCGGCTAAGTGCGGGTCAGACTCGCACACGAAGGATTCCGTACCGTAATACTGAACATACATACTCGTAATATTGCACACTACACACTTTTTAAGAATAGTTAATGAAAAACAAGAAGAAATATGAAAATAGAACAAAGAACGCCGATAAAAAAACATTTTTTGTATGGAGATCCCTTTTAGTTTTTAACTTCATTTTATTTTTCTTGTTTGTTTTTATCATGACTATAGTAATACACACTACGTGAACATTTCAAGTGTTTACCAAGCGATACAGCCCGTGACAGACAGACGGACGGACAGACAGAGCAACAACGAAGGCTTAGAAATAGGGCTCCGTTGGCGCTCTTAGCATACGGAACCCTAAAAATGGTGTTCATTCTAAAGAATAGAGTTTATGAAATATATAGGATAATATCGATAGAAATATGTTATGCACAATAAATAGGAAAAAATACTTATTAAATTTCCCCTTTTTTTTTTCATTATTTTTACTCTTGAATGCTGGTATTCATATATTTGTACTTGTTGATAACCTGTGTTGAGTTCTATCATAAAGAAAAGGTTGAAGTTTTCGAAGAGACTACCTTTTGCGTCACTACTACCTTCGGCCCGCAACGCCGGCCGTGTTTAAAAACAATGTATTTTTGATTTTCGCTTTTCTTTCTCAGCGAAACAGGAAAACCCTCGTCATCGCCCACTCACAATTAGCTTTCGTAACAGAATATTATGTAAGAAACCCCCCTCTCCCATTATAACTCGGGATCGACTGTCGAACCCGACCCGGCTTTGCCCGCATGGAATTGACTTTCGACCGCCGCCATAGATAAATAAATAAGTAATAATATATATCTTATAACACTTTACCGTATGAAATACACTTTATTTGTATCATATAAGCGCTGATAATAAATTAATTTAAAAATTTGATTTAAAAAATAAAATTTTGAGGTCTCAAAAAATAATGAATTTTGTGACATACTTGCAGCGTAAATTAAAAGGCATATTATTAGGCATACTAAAAGGCATAATACTTCATGATACACTAGCCATCAAGACAGACTTAAACACCCTGATATTATTATAGATTGTTTGAATTCGCGAAATTCTACTTCTCTATATACATTCATGTCACATGTCTTACTGATTACGCAATGTATTCTATTAGAGGCATGTTATCACCAATTTTTTTACCAATTCATGCACTATTGTTCTTTAAATTCGATTTTTATGCGCGACGGAGCGATTCTTAATACAAGAAAACTTTTTCTGAGATATAAAAAGCGCCAATGAAAATTTATCCAGGGGCCTTATTACGTAAAATCAGAAATCGATTTCTTTTAGATAATAAGGCCCCGGGGGCCTTATTACGTAAAAGTAGAAATCGATTGCGATTCCGGAATCGATTTGTGAGTCGAAATTGTTAGGTATAAAAAAATGTTATTCTTATACGCAATTTTGAGTGACTTTAAAGCGTCAGATTAAATTTAAACTTTGCGCACTTATCGAGGACCGATAGCTGTCCAATAATATGGTATAATTGAACTGATCTGATGAATGAGCCAGAAGGTAGGCACAGGAACTCTATAACGGAATAACATATCCTAGTCGTATTTGAGCTTGTTAGAGTTATCTTGAGATGTACTCTCCACCACGAGTGATTTTCAGGGTCTGATGATGGAGCCGGAAGGTAAGCACTAGTACTCCATAATAGAACAACGTAACTTAGTCGTATGTGTTTTTAATAGAATTTTTAAGTGGACTTTGGCCATAATTGGCTTTCAGGGTCTGATGATGGAGCCCGACGGTTGGTACCGGAATTAACATATCATAACGGAACAATATATCCTAACCATATTTGCTTGTTGGAATCGCCCTGAAATGGATTTGACCACGATTGACTTTCAGGGTCTGACGATGGAGCTTCCAAACTTCCAGCTCCGTTATCAGACCCTGAAAGCCAATCATGGTCAAAGTGTATTCCACGAGAATATCAACAAGTCCAAACACGGCTAGGTTGCGTTGTTTCATTATGAAGTACTAGCGTCTACCTTCCGGTTCCATCATCAGACCCTGAAACCAATCACGGTTAAAGTGCATTCCAAGACAATTCCAACAACCGCAAACACCGCTTGATATGTTGTTCTATTATAGAGTACTAGTGCTTACCTTCCAGCTGCATCATCAGACCCTGAAAATCGTTCATGGTCAAAGTACATCTCAAGACGATTTCTACAAGACCAAACACGGCCAGGATACGTTGTTTCATTATGGAGTTCCTGTGTTTATCTTCTGGCTCCATCATCAGACCCTGAAAGCCAATTATGGTCAAAGTCCATTTAAAAAATCCATTAAGCCCAAATAAGACTAGACTACGTTGTTCTATTATGGAGTGCTAGTGCTTACCTTCCATCTCCATCATCAGACCCTGAAAATCACTCATGGTGAGATTACATCTCAAGACAACTCTAACAAGCTCAAACACGTCTAGGATATGTTATTGCATTTTGGAATTCCTGTGCCTACCTTCTGGCTCCATCATCAGATCAGTCCAATTATACCATATTATTGTAAATTCTTAGGTCCTCGATAAATGTGTAAAGATTTTGTTTAATCTAACGATTTACATTTAAAAAATAATGATTCACTTTGTACGAAATACGAATGACGGAAAATCGATTGTAAATCGTTTGAGAATCGCTATAGACCAGTCTTCGGTTTGAGAGCGTAATTCTCGAATAATTGCGAAATCGCGATCCCTAACGGTTTTTGAATTCAAATATGCGATTAAATTTCATTATGATAATTTAGTGATTTCATTGTAGAGGCAACACTGTTAATTGAAAGACAATTAGCATTTCGAAATATCAACTTGGGAATTAGTAAAATAAATTTAAAATCCTGCGAAATCAGAAATCGATTTCTTTTAGGTAATAAGGCCCCGCCGGTCGATTTCGTGATTCGCGAAATCGGCACAGTCATAGAAACAAATAGAATAACAGATATCAGAAACCGACTAGGTGTTTTAATACCGTTATACTATTAATTCTATTTATTTCCCAGTACATGCTTCTACTTAGAGGTTATTTTTAAACCTGTAGATAAACCCTTGGTGGCGAACGAACGTATCACGAAGGTTTTTAATAAAAATATTCTATATCAAATCGCCGGAAAAGCGTGAAAAGGACTCGCACCCTAAGGGTCCCGTACAGATTTAATTGTATGTTTTTTTTTTCAAACTAATTTTAGAAAATATTGTTTAAGTATCCGAATGCTTGGAAATTGTAGATTTTCACAGCGGCAAATTATCACGATCCACACTCCAGCTGCAGACGTTAATTTATAATGATAAAGTAACAAAATGTTTAAGTGATATATATGTCTACAAATGAACTTTTCGATTTTTTTCTTATACTTGTACCGTGAGACCTTACTTCTTGCTAGGTTTTTATCTACTCGCGAGTTTCACAATATAAAATATAAATGGCGGTATTTTTGATTGCGTTCACTTAGAAGCTTGAACAAAAAAAACAGCTCCAAGAGACCCCAGATTTAAATATTGCATATTAATTTTACTCCATGCACACCCGAGAAAAAGGGGCTTAACAAACGGACAGACAACGAAGTGATCTTGTAAGGGTTATCTATTTCCTATGAGGTACGGAACCCTAAAAATAATTGGATATTGATTATTTCTAAATATGTTATTGAAAAGTATTTCAATATAAATATTGAAATATTTAAAAACTATCAAAATGAGGTGAAAGTGGATCTGAAATATTGGACTGAAGTTCAAGGCGCTTTAAATTGTATAACAAAAATACTATGCATTTACAGATTATTTAAGAGTTTTCGTGACACTTTTTTATTTTAGATGAATTTGAAACCATCTAGATATTTAAAATTATTGAATTTAATTTACTTCTAAAATGACGTAAATAATTAAGTCATTCTAGAAGTAAGTTAAATTCAACGTTTGTAAGAAAATTTCTGACAATTAGGTTTCAAATTGTGAATTTCCTCTTCTCAGTACTCGAATTTATTTTCTAATGTCATTAGAATTGAGTACACCATTGGAATTAATTTAAGAAATAAATGTCTTTTTATGCTGGCTTATATTCTATCATATATTCTAGTTTATTATGAATGAATTCACTATGAATTAATTTATGATGAAGTCTATAAAATTGATTGTTATATATCTACGCTATTCTCAAAGAGGCTGTTTAAAAATCAATTAATTGGTAATTATCATATATGAAAACGAAGAATAATAATTTAATGTTAGGACATCGATGTGTTAGACATAAAACTGTTCATCTCGAGTAATTCTATGCATTTGTCGGCGACAGCTTATACATCTACATCTATGAAAATTACTCAAAGATCTAAATCTAAATGTTCATCTAAGGAAATAATTTAAGCAGGAAAATGTAGCGATTCTGCAAAATGAAATGCATTTTTTGTTTTTCCATTCAACGAGAATAGAAACTGTCTTTTTTTTTAAATGGTAACATTCGAAGAAATAATTTAAATTTTACGTGTACATTTCTCCCCGCCGTCCGGATCAGTGCGTATACGACCACTTCCACGCCGCAGTGGGCAGGTATCGAAGTCGGTGCCGATTGCAATTCCGTTTATGTTCCCTTACATCTTACGATCCCACACGCGATTTCACGTTTTAATGGTCGATCTATAACTACACAACTTTATGGATCAAATTATAAATTAATGTTATGTCATCGCATCGGTACGGTTTGACGAGTTTCAGCAGGGAGATAGCTTGTACTGCGGAAAATAGAATGCTTTACGATACCGATCAAACGCGCGTTCCCGAGACCCACAAAAACTTATCACCGCTCAACAAAAAGATCCGAATTGATGAAATTTAACGGGGAGATAATTCGAAGCTCAGAGCAAAACATATGACCATATGAAGTCATATGTATTTTTAATTACGTTCAAAAAAAATTAGTAAAAACATAGTTGTGAAGTATGAGAGGTAAAAGCGAGGAACAAATGTTCGTATTATCTGAAATCGAAGAACGCGTGACGAGATTGATGCTTCGATTGGAAGTGAAATGGGAATAGAAGCCGAAACCGAAATTGGGATGGAAAATGTATCGAAAAAAAAATTGAAAAATTGATCCTGAACGTAGCATAGTACTAATGTTTCCTCCTCATATAACCTTCGTCATAATTTCCTTGATATTATTCCGATTTTGTTTCCTTGATTCCAGTTCGATAGATTCCAATAGCAAACGCAGGCCTCATCCCACGCTATCTGCGCCATACTCGATCTATCAAATTACCAATGTGGAGTCACACTGAATGTCTCAATTTAAATTAATTGAATTTTTAAATTTTTCAAAAGTCTCACGAAATCGTACAAATAAACGAAATGTCGCGTTAAAAAAGGCAATGCGCAGTCACCCTTATTCCTTTCGCCGGTCGAAAGCAAAAATCAATAAAAATACCGAACCTCGCAGCCGCAGGTCGGCCGGCGGCCGGCGCGTGTTTTCGGCGGCGCCGCCCGCGGCGCGGCTGTCGCGGCCCATCGTTTTATAACCTCTAATTGTGCCGTATTTATGGTCACCACCCGGCGCAATATACCCTTTTTTTATTTTTCTACCGAGCGCGTTTTGCTTAGTTAAGGCGATTTATAGTGATTTCTATCTGCTTATTGTACACCTATTAAATCGATGATGTCAAAAGCAGTGAAACGTTGTGTTGTATTAATTATTTCTTTACATTTGTTGAACACTTGATGTATTATCGTTTGAATACGAAACAATTGGAAGCGTCGATTAATTAAAATTATGTTTGGTAAATTTGTCGGTTTACTTCTTAAGAATTTATGTTTGTGTATAGCCCTCGATACGCAAACTAGACGGGAAAACGAAATCGAGTATTAACAAAAAGTGAAGTCGTTTGTTACCCCTCCGCACGTATTCGCGCATCTTTTTCTGAACGCGTGTATTTTTCCTCCATTGTTGGTTTTTAGATGTTTTATTCTTGAACTCAGTTAAATTTTTCCAGGTGTCAAAACTAAGTGTTGGTAGTCACTGTCATTGTCACTAATAGTTTAATTTACAAGTCATCAGCAATGCGCTTACAATTTTCAAGCTCCTAGCTTTATCAGTCATATTTTTGCCAGTCTTGAGTTTTAAGCTACTAGGTATTGACATCATACCAATTGTGTTATAGAGTTAGCTTGATATGCTAGCTTACACATCTACACGACATATCGTTCAGGAATAGCAAAATATACAAACGATAAGAATAATAAACATGTATACAGTTTATGCAAGCGATATAATTTAAGCCAAATTAAGCCAGTTATGGAATGTGCATCTCCAGGTTTTGTTTGATTGTATAATACAACGTCCAAGTGCTCCATAAAAAAAAATCTGTAGAAAAGCGATTGAAACGCCATGATGTATTTTAATGACTGATAGCCATAGACAAAGCTGAAAGAGGTAGAGAGCTCCCATCAAGCGTCTAGATCAGAAACGTCTATTAGATACGCCAATGACGCACTTAACGCCTAAATGACGCGACATCGCCAAGACTGGCGAAAAAACATAATAAAACGTAGTATAACTCTATGTTATATTTATAAAACTTAAATTAAGATGTCGTAAATCAATAACGACTAAGTATTACGATCCTTACAATGCAGAACACCAAAAATAAAAAGATCCGTTACGTTAGCCACCGAGTTGGCTAACGTGTTCCCACCGACGCCAGTTATTATCCGAACAAAGTGGCTTCCGCCGCCGACACATCGAGAGGTGGAGGCTACGAATCGCGGCAGCGGGCGCGACACCTCGTCACGCCACGCGCAACCGCACCCGCTCATTTGCTACGTAAATGGTGGGACAATGGGTTGCATCGCCATGACCTCCCCTGTGTCAACGGCCAGCGTTAGCAGTAACATGGGTGCGTGGGCGACGTATTTGGAGGTCATTATTCCGCCTATAGCATCCATATCCATGGTATACTTAGGTGCGTTCTTCCCAAGATAAGAATGTTATCATAAAATGTTAAATTAATTTCATAAAAATTACGTAAGAAACTTGAATGAACGACTCGGGTCTTTGTTCATACTTGTCTGTGATTGGCTCCAAAAAGAGTATAGGGGGCTGGTGATATCTTAATCGTACTTTCTTGTATTCGTAGAAACTTTATGAAAAAATTGTGAAAGAGGCTTCTATAAAATTGTAAGTGATATATATAATGTATATATAAATAAAATTATAAGTATAATAAAATCATTTATCGTAAAATGAATAGAATTAATAGAAATAATAATATTTTCCGACGCAAGCACAGCGCCATCAGATACTAAACTTAAGCAACGAGGCTTGTAGTTTTGGGTATCAGACATTCAATTGAATACATAATATATACTTTTTTTTTGCTTGTAAATACGTATACATAATATATAGAAACTTTAATTTACAATCATGTTTTAGTGAACATAGTTTTTTTTTAAATTCAATAATCGATTGTAAACATGAAATGTGAAACTGTGCGACTTACGAATATTAACATAAAGCTAAGTACAACGTTAAGATTATCCCATTGTATATAAATTATCATATATATTAATAAGCTAAGGTTAGGATGTTTACCTCTATTTAAAAAAAAAACCTCACAATTACTCCACATAAATTTTATATAATTTCATAGATAATCGCTTGCTCTACCGGCTTCAATAACTAAAAAAATGTATTATTGCTTTTGTTTTTGTAAATTAATTAATTATTAAAATTATGTATATGCTGCCCTCTGACGACTTTAATTTAGAAATAACATCAAAAAGTTTGAAAAAACGTCAAAAAGTTTTATAATAAAAAGGAAATAAAATTAATATTTGCAGTAAATTTGTAAATTGATAATTATTGTACATAATTTGTGCGAATTCTTCGCACAGGGTACGTCTAGTATAATATATAACACTAACGAAATAACATGTTTAGCTATGTGGGCAACGGCGAGTTCATTTTTTGACCATTAGGATTTCTTAATCTGATGTTACTTCCACAAATATTTTGCTTGGGGAATGGATACTTGTTTCCAATTGTATAATAGTTTATGGCCAAAAGAACATCATTGTCTATAGAATCATAAAAAAAAATCGGAATGGTCCTAGTATTTTATGTGATTACCCTAAAAACCATTTTCTCGTGGGATGGGATATTTTTTACAATGAAAAATTAAGTAGCCTGTACGTTGATCTCAAAATTTACAAATATTGTGAGTTTCAAATATACAGCATTGATGCAAAGATAAAAATATTATGACATTATTGTATCTGATTCTGATAAGATATAAATTCTCTGTCGGACAAAATTTAAAATTTTAAATCACAAATACTTTTTGAGTTATCTAGAATATTTTTTTTATTACAATCTATGTATATAAATGAGTCGCCAAAATGTATGTAGGCGCATCATTTCAGAACGACTGTACCGAATTGGATATATTTTTTTGTATTGTATTCGTTAATGTCAAAACAATGTTTGTATGAGAGAAAACTACTTTTTGCATCTGTCTGTCTGCGTTTTTGTCTGCTATATCTTCAGAAAGGCTGAACAGATCACAATCCGAGTTTTACTGGAAGGTAACAGAACTTACTGGTCTTACTTCACACTTAGGGTACTTTTTATCGTGATAATTTTTAGGGTTACTGCTGGAAAAAATTTTTTTTTAAAATGGGACAATTTATTGGAATTAATCAAACGTGAAACCGGAATCGAGAACTGGAGCAACACCGGAATCAGGATTAGATCGAGACGAAAGCAAAGGCGGGGAGAGCGATCGAAATCGCGATGGACACAGCGCCATCGGTCGATACTAAAGATATATGAAATCAATCTATGTCCGCAAGGGCGGAGCCGCGGGCGTTAGCCATCTATATAAATAAAAAACAATGTAAGTTTCTTTGTCCTTTATGCGTTCCTAATCCACTGATCCTATAACGGTAAAACTTTGGCGATATGCAGTACGCATGCCCGGGAAGGTTTCTTTAAAAAAAGAAACCTATCCTAAAAATTCTTTCGCTAATAGATATTTGCACATTCTTGAGTAAATTGTAGTGGAATCGAAATTTATAGCGCGACGGTGAGTAAAATCGAGAATATGACCAGGTTCAGAATCGTAAGCGGGACCGAGGCCGAAATTGAGTACGGGACCGGGGCCGAAAACGAGTGTGGGGATGGGATCAGAATTAAAAGTTTGACTGGGATCGGAATCGAAAACATTGAATTGACATCGATCCATACAAGAAAAGAAAAAATAATTAATTCTACGTTTATGATGGCGGTGCCGCGGGCAATAACTATACGGGCAAGTCACCGATAAGAAAGTGCAGAACGTCTGCCGGGCGAGCTAGCTTCAAATAATAAAAAAAAAATGCTCATCACAAAATTTTATAATGTTTAAAATCGGGGATTTATATATTTATTAGATGATTTCTTTCGTTTTCCATAAGAGAAATAGTCAAAACTTTAAAGCATTGCCTACTGCCCAGATAATCACTCAGTCACACGACTCCTGTCCCCTCCCCCCGCGCTACGCAATCATTTTCTCGTAATCAATCGTACACGAAATATAAAATGTATACGAGTATTAGGTAGGTGTGCGATTGATCATCGCTCGCTTATTTCGTTATGACACAAACATAAGATACATTTCAAATACAATATTAGAAAATATAGTGTAATTTAATTTAATATTTTTTTAATTTTTTTTTTAACTTTCCGTCGCACCGTAGCGTGTAATGACTGTTTGCAGATGAATATAGAGAGAAAATAACTCTGAAGACCTAACCGAGAGAGATTATCGTGACTTATTAAATAAATAATGTTGTGTTCGTATGGTCATCTCGATTCTTTTCGCTAGCGCACGGCACGTCTTGCCGCTTTCAACACTTTCGTTTTTCTAGACGCCAGCATAAGTTTCAAACTATTAATTAACTTTACATATCGAATTAAGTTCACGTCCCCTATCTATATTTTTACACATGTACAATAATACCTCACACCGAATTGCCACTGCGAGAAATGCGCATCGGCCCGTCAATAGCGACGCCGGCGGTCTATCACCGCGCTATCTGCGCCGGACGGCGCGCGCTATCAGCCGCCGGCGCGCGCTGATGGATCACGTCGTCGACGCCCCGGCGCCGCCGCCTATCGGGGAGTAGCGAAACGCGGTTTATCTAGAAGGATCCCTGACGGATCGTAATCTTGTTGAATCGCAGTCGGGAATCATATTAAATCTGTTGAACAACTAGGGATGTATTTTTTGTGAAATATTTTCCTTGTTCAGGCCGAATTAGTGTCCGAAGAATCGATTATTACTGTCCAACTTTAGGAATTAATGCAGGCACGGGTCGATTTTACATTGTGCTGCCGCATATGAATCGATTTCTTTCACGTCGATGTACTTCATAGGACGATTACAAACGACAACGAAACCCCACTTACGAACGTAATAATTTAATCTAAGTGGGTTGTACGCCGATACATTGTGTCGTTTCAACTATTAGTATCTGGATTTTCTAATACCTACACTTCTGACAAAGACAGTAAATATAGGAAATTTTAATTCTTATGTCGATATTAAAATTTAATCCACAGACTGTTTTTAAAATTTAAATAGCATATTGCAACGAGAAAAATTCAATTGGAAATATTGATTACTATGAATTACTCATACCGCAACCACTTTGAAAAAGCAAAGTATTTTTATAACTTTTAACCGCTATAAAGCAGTTTCTCTTCTATGCAATCTGAAATTCAAGAATCCTATATGACAACATAAATAATAACTACATTGTAGAGTATCCAGCCCTCGATACTCATGTGCAGTTTCGTGTCTCGATAATTCTTTTTCAGTCACTTTCTGTATCCCACACCATATTGAGTACACGATAATATGTCCCAAGTTATTATAAACCGATCTATCAATAACTATTTCGAACTCCGCCCTATTATCTCTCTCTCTCGATAACTCTCATCCACTATTTCTCCTACACGTTCGAAACTATATACACGTTACGTCCGAATGGCCTACGCAATCTAATGGCCACCATACACGCCCTATATCTTACAGTATGTCGTATTTCAAAGGACGGGTCCAGGCCGACGCGGTCCCACGGCGCACGCCGACACCGGACGCTGTTCGTGTCGCCGGCGGTGCGCGGTCGTCCGGAACGGCGTCGACGGCATCGATGGGATTAGTGGCGACGCGAAGATCGGCGTATATACGCTAATTAGTCGTTGGGTTATTGTAAATACGCAGTTTTCGTGATGTCACAATGTTACACGTTTTGTTTGGATTTACGATGTGATATAGAAAAAAAAACAAACATTTTTAATCATTGTCGTTGGATTTGATCATTATTTCAATTGGAGAAGATGAAAAAAAAAATGAAATACTACGAACGAAAGCTATCGTTTACAACAACTCATGAAAATTTTATTAACAATATTAACGACTAAATCTTAAAATAAAAGAGAGTTAAAAAAATGTTATGACTTGTACAACGTGTATTGTTTAGTAGCACCTCATTTATTTATTTTTCATTTTTAGAACAAAATTAAAGGAAGAGCACAAATTTGAAGTAATAAATAATATCTATTTTAAAAGCTTGGAGGTATATATTATTGTGCCTGGTTTTATTTTTTTTTTCATTAATCCCACTGCTGAAGCATATCCTCCCACAAACTTTTTATTTCAAATTGAGATGCTCCCACGCTGCCCCCCCCCCCCCCCCTTAACAATCTATAGGATAACAATGTCCGGGACTGACGTCTTAATATACAGTACAACGCACGAAACTTTGCCTCTCTGCATCGTCTGCAATTGATGCATTGTGCAGGAATAACGTTCCCCGACCCTTCTTTCTTCTCTCGGGCGTTTCTATTTTACGTCATTGTGATGCTTTCGTGACTAATTTCACAGCGGCAGAGTTTCGTGCATTATACTGTACTTTCCGAGACACGAAACGTATGGTTTAATTTGACTTAAGTATAAGCCCAAGAACCGAAATACCAAAGTACCTTTTGGTTCGAAGCTAATACTACCAACCATTAAACCACAATCGTGTCGATATACATCTACATAAAATGCAAAATCCAAAGATTTACTCGTCGATATACTATTTAATATCGTATATTTACGATATTTCCATTTCATACTTATTTCCATTTCAATAAAATCCCGAATTGAATACAATAAGTCTTTTTGTTAAAAATTTTCAAATTATGATCCCATTTGATATTTCAAATATATTGCATTGAAAACGTTTAGCAATAGCATAAGTGTCGCATTTCCCGTAACCAATTTTTGATTGTACAGAACGAAGAGATCAAAACTTAAGCTAATTTCCGGATATTAGGGTTGAAATATATCGTGGGGTCAGCCCACCGCTCCGGGACAAGCAAAGTTGATCCCCGAATCAATATTAGGTATCAGGCGTCTTAGTGGAAATTCATACAGAGTTACAATTACATTTTTTTTTCATATCAAATTAATGTTAACACTGAAAGTTTCAGATTGCATTCCTTATATATAATTTAACTCTTTCAAATGTATACCTAGAAACTAATTTGTCGATTTACAAACCAGTTTCTGGATTCATTTCAACCTATCCTCTTTTGAAGTCATTATCTATCGCATAAAAGTGATAATTTTATATTAGTGAATTAGACTATTAAGAAATACAGTGGATTAGACTATTAAGAAAATAAATTAACTGATATTTCACAGTACAAGTTATCAAATATTTCAATCGATTATATTTATGGATGAACAGGAACGCAAAAGAAATACGTACCTACACAATAAGCGCTTATTTCAAAATTATAACAATTTTATGCTAAATAACATTTGTATATAATATCGCATCGCTGCGTTTATGTGGCGTATAACGATAAAACTAATGATAAAATAGGAGCTATAAATGAAAAAAAGTCATAATCAAAATTACTCATGAATAATTATATTTTGCATCTTGCACAAAATACTTACTTACTGTTAACAATAAAATTACAAGAACTTTAATAACTCTATAGAGATACACGAAATTGCGCTCCCCACAATAAGAAGCTCAGCGTAGGAAATGTGTAATCTTGATATAATTGCATTTCCACAAACAGATCGCGTCACATCAATAGCCGTCCCCTCGCGTGCACCGGCTCGCTGCATCCTCGCAGCGCCCACATGTTAAACGCAGATCTCGAGGGGTTGTGTCTCGTTGCGCCAAAAGCGCATCTCTGATGTGATAAAACTCGTAAGATCAAATTAAAATCAATAAATTATTGTAATCAAAATTCATAGAGTAACTTCATCGATAATCCTCGGAAAGTCGACATTTGTTGGACACTCGAAAGCGTACCATTTGTATGAGGTTGAATTCAATTAATGCACATTATATTTTTATTCAGGTTACTGGCAGCCACGGCCGTCGTGGACGAATGGAGCAAGACAAGCTTTTTGTGATGTGAATACGGTTTGTATCGTGTGATTTTTCGATAGGGGACGTTCTTTAGTTATCGATATATAGATGAGGTGAGAATTAATGCCCTTTTCAGATTCAGGCTGATATGGGTTGCGGTGGCGTGGTGGGAACGCCTTGCCTGACCTTAGTTTTAGTTTAATTAAAACGTTTAAATAATTACACAGTCTAACTGATTATTTACAATTATTACATATTTTTTATAAAGTTCTTACATTTCAGTAAAGGTTCAATAATCTTGAAATAACTATAATTTTTAATAAATTTTAAATATTTCATAAGATTACATAAAAAGGGGTACTGAACACTGGCATCGAGCTTCAGCGATGCAATCGTTTCTTTTACAAAAAAAAAAACAAATAAAATGAAAATTAATGCCCTAACGTAAAAAATTCTATGTAACGTTACAGAACCTAGCTACGAGCAGTAGAATTTTAAGATAATTTCGCTCGTATCGCGCGTCCAAGTGAGTGGCCAGTAGTGGTAATTGACTTACAATAGATATTAATGCGTCCTTTACACCTGGTCACCGGCCGTAAAACGGGGGTCACATGTCCGCATCCGCGAATACTAAACCCAAATAATGACAACATTGTAACTCGGTCGATTGCACTGTCTATATAGCTTCAAGTTTTTACTAATATGACGCTCGTGATCACCTAGATATTAGATCGGGGAATTTTTTTAAAATATTTTATAAGCAAAATGTTTCAGTAAAATCTCTTTAGTTTTACTGTTTGTTTGTTTGCATCTGGATAGTTTTGATATCATTGAATAGATGACATTTTAAAAAGAGAAAAATGGAAGTAAAAACGGTATCCCGCCATTTTTCTATGGTTGTTCTGTCCACAAAAATGGGTGAATCTAAAAACGGAAACGAAAAATGCGACATAAGCCATGAAAAAAAAAATGTTACGTTTATGGACCTAATGCAGTGTCGTTAAGAGTAGCACAAAACTGGTTCAAGCGATTTCAGTCTCAAGCAATTTTGAAGTCAAAAATCAATCTCGCTCTAGTCGACCTGTTACAGATAAAGGCGATGCCATTTTGGAAAAAGTGGAGCAAGATAGGCATATGAGTTTTCACGACATAGTTCAAGAGCTGGGACCAGTTTTGATCCATTCGAAAAAAAGCTAGATATACAAAAAAACTCGATACTCGGTCCCACATAAGCTCACTGAAAGAAATCTAATGAATTGTGTACTCATTTGCGATTCTATATGAAACGTAATGAAACCAAGCCGTTTTTAAAAAGATTAATCTGGTAATGAAATATGGATTACCTACGACAAAAACGTACGAAAAAAATCATGGCCAAAATACGAGCAAGCTCCATAATCTATAGTGAAACCCGGATTAACTCACATAAGTTGATGCTATGTGTATGGTGGGATTGGAATTGCATTATACAATGAGCTTTTACCGCCGGATAAAACCATCAATTCGGATCTCTGCTGCCAACAGCTGATGAGACTCAAGCAAGAAGTAGAGAAAAAGCGGCCGGAATTGATCAACAGAAAAAGATTCACCACGATAACGCCAGACCACACTAATCTTACATTTTTATGATTGATTGATATGATTACAAAAAACATGTTTTATCATGTACTAAAATTGTATCGAATGTCGTGTCTTATAAATGAGTCACTGTCTTTGTTTTAAGAAAATAAAAAATCAGAAAATTTCTCAGCATCAGTTGTTGAAATTTGTATATACTTTTTCTACGATTATAGCATTTCTTTTTTAATTTCTTATGTAACCGCTAATTTTATTAGTTATATCATATAATTAATAAAGGAGAAACGAAACGACGCTTACCTAAAAGTTTATGATTTATCAGACACAGCATAAATGAACTTGGACCCATTTTGGTGGAAATCCTCATGTTTGACAGTACCTGGGGATTACCAATCGGGTCATATGGGACATTTTTCGATGAAAACCACCAAAATGTCCTCTCGTCGCCGGCACGTACCGAGGTCAGGGGTACGCTGGCCTCCCCCCCACATTCTTCCCACCTACTTACTAACTAACCTACCCACGTCGCCTATAGCGATGATTTTTCAAAAGAGAAGCTCCTCATCACGATCAACAATTGCTTTGAAGAGGTACAATCAGCACGCGAGAACACACGTTGCATCGCCTCGGGCTTGTAAACTGAGGAGCTGTTCCCCCAGACAAAATTCGCCAACCCACTTCCATATTTGTGCGACAAACGACAAGCCGTATCGTCGCGAGCCAAAGCCATAAATTTCCGCCATCATTTGTCCATCTTTCGGCCCCTCCTAGAGATCCTCTAAGATCAGATACGCGCCAAAGAACTATTTGGTTTGCCAAGATAAAATTCCCACCACGGAACCTACGTTAACTCTCTTGGGTATGTCGACCCTCAGAGTACGAAGGCTTACCCAACGACAGGGCGAGACAGATTCGAGAGGAGGGAATAAATTCGGGCCTAGGCTAGTGGCGACAATTTATGATTTTATTATTGTGTATTTCTTTTAGTCACTCTGAAGTATAAATCATATTTTTTATTACAATAAAAAATACCTTAAAAATAGGAAATGGTGATTTCTAATGAAAAGGATTTTGTTTTTGATATAACACATGAACCAAAAAGAAAATAATGATTTCATTTTGTTTTAAATTGCAATTAAGAAGATATAGAGAAGCAAATTTCAAAAATCGGGATACGTTACAAATAGGCGAAACCTTTGACAGGTTAAAAGTAATTTGAATAAAACTTATATCTAGCACCTGTGGAGCTAGAGCCCATGTTTGTCTGTATGTATAGTGCTTAGAGGACCATGATGTCGTAGTCTATGTGTATCGAAGTTTAAGTACGATAATAATATTCTTACAACAATTGTAATAATATGTTTATTTTATTCTAGTCGCACATGTAAACCCACTATAAAAGTACTCGATGCAACTAACACCTGAACCTCGCATTAGCGTCTGCGCCGGGGTGTCGCAAGATCGTTTTATCGACTGTTTTCTGGACCCTTATTTGTTTTATATCCACTTAGCGACACCTAGTAATTGTCCCTAGAAAACAAACACTTTTGTCGTAAAGTATTACGACAAAAGTGTTTGTTAGCGTTTCTTCGGATGAATTTTAACTTTTATTATATTTTGCAATCGATGCCAAGACTAACGTGAGCTTTCTACAAAGTAGCGGTTTACTGATACACATGCTTACTTGACTTAAGTAGTGTTACATTATCGTGTCGAGAACACTATTTATTTCCTAAACAGTAGATTAAAACAGTTACAGTATAGATGACAGTAAACCTTTATTACGTTTCAATCAAAATCTATAACAGATGATGAGACGGTTTATTAACCAAAATACACTATCAATATCTTATTTATTGGTTTTCACTTCAATATACATTTTACAGCATCATTGTAATCTTTAAACTTTTTGTAATTCAACTAAATGTACCTATTTTACTTAATAATTTATGTGGGCAAGAGTATATTTTTATCGAAAACATATTTATAGAAGTTAAATTGTATGGCTTTTAATTAAACTGTAATCGTTTTGAATATTCTCTAGAATAAACTTCACGGATACAACAAACCAAATTGGATCTAGAGAAATTTACTCAAATTATCATATTTACACGTATTTGCTTACCGATAGATTTAATAAAATTTATTTAATACGAGTTTGAAAATAGACAATGTTCTATGCTCCGATTCGATTAGTGCCTACGTGGATGTCGGCCGCCGACCATTTCGGGGCGAGCGACGCGTTTCCGTGACAGCGAGCCATAACGGCTCCTTGGAGGACACCCGTCCGATAAATGGCTTTCCGATTGTGTGTGCGGGGCCACCATTAGCGCCGGACATTTATCCTGGTCTACTGTGGGATGACCATCGACGATTTTATAGTGGGACTATCTATATACAGGTATATTGTTCACATTATGTATTGGAAAAGCTGCATAAAACGGCAAAAATCATCCATCAACATTTATATTGATATAGTAACGAACAATAAAAAACGCAGTACAATCATTTCAACGCTTCTTAACGGCTTAGCTATAGGTGACCGAAGACCCTAGTGTATAAAACTGAGGCCTTAACTAAACTGGCTTCAAATCAAAATCTAAATACTTTAAAGGTGAAAAATATTTTATCATAATTATCATCAGCGCTATATTGCGCACTGCAGGACACAGCAAAGCTACTTATTATATGTATGTGCACGAGTGAGCTTTAGTGTTCGCCTACATTGTACAGGTGAAGATTTTAACAACGTATATTTGGATTAATAATATTAATAAAAAGGAATAAAATCAAGTAAATCAAAGGGATTTGATACCTATGTATGTAAAACACTTTATTGTACATAAAACGTCAAAAGCAATTTATATACAGATAAGTCACGTACAAAGGCAAATTTATCCCTTTAAGGTATACTAGCTGTCCCGCCCGCTTCGCTCGGTAACTTTTATTTATAAATAAAATAGCGAAGCATTTACGGAATTCAAAAAATTAGTAGCCTAGAACCATCTACAAATCATCCCGCATCGAATGATCCCAGTCCCATGTCTATACGTTTAGTAGTTTTTACGTGATTGGCGAACAAAGACAACCTATTTTCATTATATATGTATAGATGTGGGTAACCACCGGCCCGCGAGACATTCTGATATCTATGGCTAAAAATTATGAACACTAGTTTAAATCACTACTTTAAAATGCAGTACTTTTTGAACGCGGCCCGCGAATGCATTTGCACACTAAAGTTTGGCCCACAATATGTCAAAGGTTGCCCATACCTGTCTTAAGAGATCGTTTCTAGTTATTATATGAAAATCGAACCTACCTACTATGCTGATATGTATACTGATAAAAATATTATAATTTAGTTCATAATCTATTCGTAGTTTTAGTTTTCGCGGAAGTATCAGTGACTTAAGTTTGACCAAGGCTTGATGCGGTTTTACTTTTATTTGTTATTATATAGTAATAAATGTCAGAGTAGAGTTTGGCCCATAGTATTCTTTAAAGAATATTTAATATTTTTAATTTGCTAAACGATCTTTCAGCTTCTGCAGAAGCAACGGAATTTGTATGGAACAGTAACATTGCTCTAAATACGGCTGTTAGGTTATATTCTAGCATTCCATATTTTCTCATAGTTTTTTTACAGAATTGGTGAATAATCTATGTCTCAGTTAACTTAAGTAGAAATGGGTGATAAATAAATATTAAGAAATTAAAAAGAAAAGTTAGGGCCTATTATGTCAGAATATTTACTTTGGAATTATTTGGTCACACTTTTGTAATAAAGCCGTTTCATCTACACCCAGTAAAAATATTGATGATAGAAAATTTAATATTCTACTGTCTGCTCTCATACCAGTAAAACGGGCATTTAATTGAGTTATTATTGTGTCTAATACATTCTTGAAAATAGTAATTTTAGAGATTTCGTTCCTGTTTTGAAATCGGTAATCTGAAGCATCAATTTTCTTTTAACTTTCCTTTGCATTTTTAAAATAAAACTTCTTTAGGCCCGTCAAAGTGATTTCGTGCAATAATGTCACAGTGAAACGCTCGAATGACACGTTTGGGTGGCACGGTCGGGTCCGCTCGGCTCTTTTCGACTCGGCCCAGCGGGCCCACGTGTTCCAAGCGTTCACACAAGTGATTGTAGCTGATCGCAACTATTTTAGATATGCGCAGTTATTATTCATTGTAAAAATAAAGAATGCATGTAAAATACATGCAATAAATGGAATATAGTGGCAAAACTGTCGATTATACCTATCTATGATTTCTAATAGTTAAGTGAACATGGTGCATCACACATTAAAGGTAAATTTGACTAAATATTACTACAATCTCTTATGCAATAAATTTTTATTAAAATCGATCCCAATGCCTGTAACTCATTTTGTTGCAGCTCACAATGGAGTTGTCTTTGAATAGTGGCATTAATTAATTTCAAACAGAGAATAACAACAAAAAATTACTTTCCCCTGTCCACGCGAGAAAAGAAGGTTATGTGCATGTGACAGACGGAATGTACGCGAAATCATCGTAATAAAAACAACCAACAACCATTGTTCTGGTTTAGTAATTAAATTGTGTTCTTATTTTGATTTTGATAAAAGTTGGCCATGAAAAATATTTTGTAAGCATAAATAAATGATACAATAATTTAATTTCTTTTTCATTTTTTTTGACCCTAAACTCTATTTCTACACATTTTGCCAAAGAAGTTTCACTTTACGTCGTGTGTCCGACACATATTGTTTTTTTTCTTTAAAACAGGAAACCCCACCATATTTTCTTACAGTTCCACTAGCTTTGCACTCGAAAGATTCGAAGTAATTTCTATAAATTTCCGTCAATTCATTTCTCTGCTGAAGCTTTACTTGCTTCGTTAAAATTTTTATTGCAGTTTTGTAAAGTTTTAAATACGCAATTGATATCATTCAATACATGGTGCATTAATTATCAAAGGAACACGAACTCTAAATTTAGCATTTTTGCTTTGATACTTTGTTTTTTACTACGTCATCTTTACTGAAACTCTTGAGAACCATTTCTGATGGGGTATATAGAAAAAAACGAAGTTTTATTATATTTCGTCAAACCCTACTTGGACCATCAAGTTGATTTAGTTTTTAAGCTGATATCCTATTCGCCAGTGAATTTCGACAGCAAATCCCAAAGTTTAAAGCTATTTCCAAAAATAATATGCAAATCTCGCAACGTTCCGAAAAAAAAAAACTGTAATTCCACACATGTGCTAACAGCATCATTTACCACGAAATTTCAATTAAGTGGCACATTGTACGTACTTCACTTTAGTCTGGACTTCCTTAACTTGTTTTTGTATACCATTACACATAACTTAACATAAAAAATTAGAAAAGAAACATTTAATAAAAATAAAATAAAAATACCTTTGGGCATATCCTACACTTTTAATTGAAATGCTAAATGTTGGAATTTTCGTTAGACGAAAGATGTCCAGAACCAATTCTGTGGGCCTGTATTTAATTGCGCCGGATCTCTGTTCCCTTTGACTAACAGCCCCTGAGTGGTACAGTTTAGTACCACATACCTTCTTTCCTTCTCTTTCATCGCTCCCCAAAATATAGCTTCTGATATTTTCTTGTTTCATAATTTTAGGGCCGAGTCAACAAAAAAAAAATCGTTTTCCCTCAGATACCCTTCGATACTGCCCGTTTAGCTCATATACGTATTTACTGGCTAATTATCTTTAACTCGAACGTGGAATATAATCCATTACAAGACTGTTTCCTGATTATTCAAATTATAAGAATAAATACAGATTTTGATACTTTGAGAGCTACTTCTCCCCGATCCGAGATACACCGTGTTATGTGCTGCAGAGCGCTTTCGGAACTTATAAAAACTAATATTTTTTCAGGACCATCTGGATGCATTTCGTGCGCATAAACCTATGCGATAAATGATTACCCTCATAAATACCAGCTTATGTACCGCTGTGCTTTTACTATGTAAAATTTTGTAAGCCATTATGGGAAATGTGTATTGTTTACTTAGCAGACAACAGCAAAACAACTAAATAATTCTTTCTCATCTCCACATCTCAGTGAACTTTATTTTGAATTGTACTGTTTACGTTCACATACCTAACGAACAGATAGTTCTCATTTGTAATCATTTTGGTTGTCCCATTTGGCGCTCAAACGTGGCCACTCTGTTACGGCTAACATCACAGCCGAGATCTTTATTGGCGATCCCGATGTGGCGGCTCGACGCCGGTGGGTGTGCTTGTGTCATTGTTTGGCGCCTTTTAAATGTGTTCAATTATTAAATTGATCGGCGTTGTCGGATCGAGACCGTCCATTGTCGCCGCTTGCGCAAACCCGGCCGGCGCGGGCGGTGGCGTGCGCACTAAATAATGGACTCGTTCGACTATATCCGTATAGACGTTCGGCCAATCGCTCGACTCGGCACAATAGATGGGATCGTTTTGTTTACGTTCGTTCGGGATTAGTTTCACAAAATTAATGCATACAATCGGGTCCTTAATCTAAATTAGAAAGGTTATAGCTTAAAATGTAGTCTTTTTTTTTAATTAGACTTAGTTTTGATTTAGTAGACTGTTGAATAATATTCACATTATTCAAATTAAACGTGGCCTTAGCTTTACAAAAATTATCCAGAATTTTATATTTAAATTCATTAAAAGTCAAGAGATGATAAATGGTAATGTATGCTATGATAACTTTGAAAGCTAATGATGTTTAAGGACAGGAAATATTTTTTCTATGAGCTTTAATCATACTCTTACTTGTGATGTCAAACAGCAATAGAATTATAACAGTACGTAAAGTGCGTAAATATTAATTCCATAATCATATAGCGTAATAACTAAGCATTATTCAGTTTATACAGTGTTATGTAATGGATGTAAAGACACTGCCTCGAGATAGAACACGAGCAGGCCTTTGATATGACATGGTCTCTCTCTGTGAGCCATACCCGTATTTCGTTATAGGAGAAATAGCGAATTAATCATAGTGTTAATAGTGAATAAAGCAAAGCTAATACAAAGATTTTTAAACACTGCAAAATATACATAGGAATATTTTTTATCTAAACTATAAATTAATATGAAAGAAAATGCGAGAGAATATTCATCACACTAACGAAATATTAAAGATTATTAAATTCTAAATTTTGATGAAAACATTTAATAATCTCTGGCATCCCGGATTCTATATAAATAGGTTTGACATTCATTCTAATTTGAAGACATACGTATATGTAGCATCTAAGGTAGTTAATATGATTTAAAATAATAAATATCTAATTCATACTCTTTTTCAAAGTAAGGATTTCTGTATTTAGTTTTATTTGCTATATGTTTAATATGTGTAGAGTTCAGAAAACTGCTTTGTGTTGTAAGAATTTCTTAGGTTTCAAACAGTGCACCTAATTCATTGTATCGTGCCAGTTAATAATCTTTTTAAATCACATTCGTGTAGTAAATTGTGTTATCAAATGAATTTATCGGTTCCGTTTCATATAACAATCAGAATCTACCGAACGTGTCAGAGTTTAGAAAAGTCGCCGAAGCGTAGGGCCAACTTTGCCCAAATTAGAATGAAAGCCAACGTCACGCGGCTCGCGTGTCTCGACACGCTTCGCATAATGAGTTTGTGATTGTTTTTCTTTCCCTTTTTTTTGTTAGCGGGGGCGGACGGGTCATTACAGTTCTCCCGAAAAAAAAATGACAGCGATCATTCACGGCGGGAAAAGTTTGTGAAAAATGGTGCCCGATCTGAAAAATTCGTGTCACAGTCTAACGAGGCGTGTCTGCCGGCGTCGCCGCGGAACGCGTCCGCCATTACGGTGATGGCCGGGGCCGCTTAGTTGACCTGTGGCACGAAACTCGACGGATAGCTCGAAGGCCGCGGTTTGACTCGTACTTTCTCGAAATGCCGGGTTTTTTTAGCCACAACGTCGATCTGCAATCTAAACTATGACAAAAGAAAAAAAAGATACGTTGCCAGTTAAATTATTTATTGGAATTGAAAACGACATTGCGACGTATGAGGCCGTTAGGAGTTTTGGAACGTACGTAATATGTCCATAGTTAAAACGTTAAACTTGTTAAATAGTTATTTAACAAACCCCTTATCCTTTCTACAATAGCATACTTTCATTATCACCGACGATGAGACTTAACACACGCATTGACGGCTCAAAAGTAGTACTAGTATCGCAGATAACTAATTACAACTTCACTAGCTATTTTGAGCTGTCACGAGGCGCGAGGTGCGTGCTATGCGGCACACGCGAGGTGTGACCGAGTGCGGCGACTCAAACGGACAGCCACGTGAGGGCAGACGTTGTTTCTATATTACAAATTTTCCTAAGCAAATTAATTAAGATTTAAATTTAACGTTCAAGTACTAATCTTTTGATATTTATCTGCATTGCCTAGCAAAATTTTATAATTTATTGTTTTTAGTTGTACTTCGTTATTTTATTATGAACGTAGCGGTCCTCCAACACGACGACGTTTGGATCAAAATATTACCTACTGCTATTGAACTTAAATGACCCATACGTATTTTTTTTCAATTTTATATAGGTTTTACTGGTGTCAAGGGTTTTTAAAATTTTTATTTATGTTTTATAAACTTTGTATAGTATTGCTAGTAGACATGTTACGATCAACAACTATCTATAAATTGAAAAAGGCTATGATAGAAAAAGATCTAGTTTATTTCGGTCTAGTCTAGTATAGTTTATTCAGTACCGTTTTCCCTGATTCCCTGCTCAATGATTTTTTTAAATTCAATACCAACACTTTTAAATGAGATTGCCTGTGAAACGAGTTAAAATGCATAGACAAATCATCTGAATTTTATGTTCTCAATGTATGTAAAATAATAAATTACAAACAATTTTTCGCCGAATTTCACACCTGGCCAAGTTGATTGTCACCGTTCCCACGACAAAGTCTCTGCAAAACGACCATTTTCATGTTCAAAACGTAATATATGCGCTCGGTCCGTCCTCCGTACAATACCTCTCCGTGCCTTCTTATATTCAGTGCCGTACCGTACCATATCGTGTGTATTCGTTCACTCAATCTATTTCACTCATTCAATTTTCATTCGCTTTATACATTCATACATTAACTCGCCACAATCAACTAATAATACGCCACAAATAATACTCCACATCGTATACCAAAATATTATGTCGACTGAATGCATGAATGTTCAGTCGATATAAAATTTTAGTTAGCTTAGAAGCTTTCACTAATTTATCCTCATTTCTTTTTTCTATTCAAACATTTTGATGATAGGATGGGCAAGGGAAGGTGATCAGGGTCTGCTTTGAAACCATCTATCGATATTGTTCACTGAGATCATTCTAATGAACCCAAACAAAAGCCTGTATTGTAAGTTGGTGAGGAAGTTTAGTATCCTGAAAATCCAGTTGATGGTGCAGCATCAGTAGAAGGTTACTGTATTCCTTTAATATCATTGAAGCAACAGAATATCAAATTTTGACTTGATGAAATCTCTGAAACGTGTTCACATCTATCGACTAGAAAAAAGCTAATAATCTTCAAAGAGCAGAACAAATTTTCTTGAATCATAAGTAAGAATACTCTCGATCAAGTCAACTTTAAAACAAAAATGCTAAATCGAAATCGATTCAGATGTTTGAAAGCTACAATGCCACAGACAGACACAAAAATACACAGATACACAAGTTAAACTTATGTTTGTGTCGGGTGTTAAAAATACACATAAAAAATAGTAAAACGTCACTTTCAGTTACCCATTATACACTCACGAAAATACTGTTACCATAAATTTACCAAATTTAATTCATGCTGACATCATGCACATGATATCAGTGAAACTCTATATTAAATATAGGATTTTATTCGCATCAATTTTTACACCATTACAATAAAGCTTATTTCTAATTACATTACAGCAATGTAGTTCGTAAGTGTTGGTAATTAATGGTTTTTCTTTGTCGATGCTGAAACTAGATCATTTTACCTTTTTATATATCGTTTTTTAGTTTCTAAAACTACAATATCTGATTTTTAAACTGTATTTACTAATGAATAAAATATTTATGATACATTGATTAGTTTTTATAACAGGTTCAGTTTTTATAAAAGTTTCGTTTCAAAAACTTAATTATGTCTGTAAAAAAAACTTGAAGTTCAGTTCAAGACACTAATCACGCAAATCCAACTTTTCAGTTTTAAATGCTCAGCGTAAATGGCGTGCTATAATTTTCCAAGATAGTCAGTCAGTTAATATTTTTTATAACACACAGCTAGGCCATTATATATATACGAAAACACAAATTTCATAATCCCATGTGATGTAATCCTTTAAATTACAATATAGTAAATGTTACTTTACTTGCATTGATTTATTTAACATTTATGACAGATTTAACTGTAAAAAGGTTAACATAATCGATAGCTTATATTGAATAAACCGGGGCCTTTTACGTAAAAATAGAAATCGATTACGATTCCGGAATCGATTGCGAGTCCAAATTGTTAAGTATAAAAAAAATCTTATTTTTATACACAATTTTGAGTGGCTTTAAAGCATTAGATTATATTAAAACTTTGCACACTTATCGAGGACCGATGGCTGTACAATTATATGATATAATTGAACTGATCTGATGATGGAGCCAGAAGGTAGGCACAGGAACTCTGTAACGGAATAATATATCCTAGTCGTGTTTGAGCTTGTTAGAGTTGTCTTGAGATGTACTCTTCACCATGAGTGATTTTCAGGGTTTAATCATGGAGCCGGAAGGTAAGCAATAGTACTCTATAATAGAATAACGTAGCCTAGTCGTATGTGTTCTTGATAGAATGTTTTAAGTGGACTTTGGCCATAATTGGCTTTCAGGATCGGATCATGGAGCCCGACGGTTGGCACCGGAATTAACAAATCATAACGGAACAATATATCCTAACCATATTTGGGCTTGTTGGAATTTCCCTGAAATGTATTTTGACCACGACTGACTTTCAGAGTCTGATGATGGAGCTTCCAAACTTCCAGCTCCGTTATCAGACCCTGAAAGCCAATCATGGCCAAAGTGTATTCTACTAGAATATCAACAAGTCCAAACACGGCTAGGCTGCGTTGTTTCATCATGGAGTACTAGCGGTTACAGTACACGGTTAAAGTGCATTCCAAGACAATTCCAACAACCGCGAACACCGTTTGGATACGTTATTCTATTATAAAGTACTAGTGCCTATCTTCCGGCTGCATCATCAGACCATGAAAATCGTTCATGGTCAAAGTACAGACGTTTTCTACAAGACCAAACACGGCTAGGATACGTTGGTTCATTATGGAGTTCCTGTGTTTACTTTCTGGCTCCATCATCAGACCCTGAAAGCCAATTATGGTAAAAGTCCATTTAAAAAATTCCATTAAGCCCAAATAAGGCTTTGTTCTATTATGGAGTGCTAGTACTTACCTTCCGTCTCCATCATCAGACCCTGAAAATGACTCATGGTGAGAGTACATCTCAAGACAATTCTGACAAGTTCAAACACAACTGGGACATGTTATTCCATTATGGAATTCCTATGCCTACCTTCTGGCTCCTTCATCAAATCAGTCCAATTATACCATATTATCGTAATGTCTTAGGTCTTCGATAAATGTGCAAAGATTTTATTTAATCTAACGATTTACATAAAAAAAATAATTATTCACTTTATACGAAATACGAATGACGGAAAATCGATTGTAAATCGCTTGAGAATTGCTATAGACCAGTCTTCGGTTTGAGAGCGTAATTTTCGAATAATTGCGAAATCGCGATCCCTAACGGTTTTTGAATTCAAATATGCGATTAAATTTCATTATCATAATTTAGCGATTTCATTGTAGAGGCAACACTGTTAATAGAAAGACAATTAGCATTTCGAAATATTAACTTGGGAGTTGGGAATTACTAAAATAATTTTAAAACCCTGCAAAATCAGAAATCGATTTCTTTTAGACCGTCTCTCAACTGAATATTTGACGACAGAAGATTGCTAACCCGAGTAATTTTTTTACCCAGATTTTCTTTCCATTTTGTTGCTGGATTATTAAGATTAAAAATTAACATGGAGACAACGTTAAGTTTTATTGTAGTCAATACAAAAAATATTGTTCCTTATTAGCATGTCAGACTTACTGGCAAAATTAGTTAAAAACCAGTCCCCCTGTATTGTATTTAAAAGGCAACCAATCGGTGTTTTCTACAGAAAATCGTAAAAGTAAATAACTTGTGTATTAATAATGAAATTATTTTTTTTTCGTTGACCAATTGTTGCACTTTTGTTTATTGTTAAAATTTTAGATAAAACTATAAACAGTATTTCTTTCTGTTTACAAAAACGGAAATCGAGAATTCAAGGAATTAAGATAAAAAAATTCAAACACATTTAAACGCATTCAGAATTAAAAAACTATAATAACAAACATACAAACCATAATAACGAAGTGGCCGCAAATAATGTAACAGATTTGACCGCCAACTGTATGTGTTGTGCAGTCATTGACTGCACAATGCATACAGTTGGATAAGGCCGCTGGAATTGTGTATCGATTCACACTTAAAAATACTTATTATACAAGAGTAATTTTCGACTTTATAAAGTATGTCGATATTTTACAAAATTAAAAAACAGTCATAAAGCTTATGTATATGTAATTTAAGGTTAATATATAGTAATAAACAATATGATTAATGTTTATTGAATATTATTTATCTTCATACATGTCAACACACCTACTTATTCTATAATAAGTCAATTTTCTTCAGTGTAGAATCCCATTATCAATTAATAATTATACATTTCAACAGACGATTTACGACTCGATGCTCCCGGTTAAATTTTTATATATTTATTTTTACCATTCACATATATTTACAAAATACATTAATTTAACAAATTTAATGATGTTCCAGACACACGATCTAAAATTTTTGAGAATATTTTCAAAGTAAGGAATGCGTTTTTTTAACTCACACTCGCAGTCTTCTAATGGTCGTAATGGTTGAAACAAGGCAATAAAAATTAATCAACGACTAGCGCCATTTATAATTACTTGTGATGATTTATATTAATCAGATTAAATGCGCACGCATTTCGAATGTAAAAACTAAAAAAAATATCCAAAACGAAGGAGGGAAGGAACTTCACGCAGTTGATTATTAGTAGGCAAGTACCTAACGACATTGTTAACAACATAAATGCACGCTAAGTTTTCACACTCCGTACAATATATCGCGTTTTTTTTTTATTTTAACCAATCCATACATAAAAATGTAATTGAAATTTAAAAGATTTTCATACCAATATACAATATGACACAATATGATTATTTATTTGTTAAATTTGTAAATAACTCTTTATTTAATTTCAATAAATGTTTAAGAATTTTTAATGTTCAAATTATAAATATTACTTTTTCATGGGGATGGTCTCTATGCTCTTCGTATTATAGATGTACTAGATGGCGCTAGATGTCGCAGTGCAACGACTTTTACACAGGTAATGAAACACAGAGAGTATTTCTGCGACATCTGTTTTGCTATAACTCGTAATGAGTAGATGGTGTTGCAGGCCATGAATTTTACACAGTTAGACAATGAAACGCAGAGAGTATTTCTGCGACATCTGTTTTGCTATAATTCGTAGCGAGTAGATGGTGCTGTAGGCCATGATTTTTGCACAGTTAGACAATGAAACACAGAGAGTATTTCTGCATCATCTGTTTTGCTGTAACTCGTAATGAAGTAGATGGTGCCGCAAGCTATGACTTTTACACAGTTAGACAATGAAACACAGAGAGTATTTCTGCAACATCTGTTTTGCTATAACTCGTAACGAGTAGATGGTGCTGCAAGCCGTGACTTTTACACAGTTAGACAATGAACCACAGAGAGTATTTCTGCGACATTTGTTTTGCTATAACTCGTAACGAGTAGATGATGCTGCAGGCCATGACTTTTATACAGTAAGATAATGAAACACAGAGAGTATTTCTGCATCATCTGTTTTGCTGTAACTCGTAATGAAGTAGATGGTGCCGCAAGCTATGACTTTTACACAGTTAGACAATGAAACACAGAGAGTATTTCTGCGACATCTGTTTTGCTATAACTCGTAACGAGTAGATGGTGCCGCAAACTATGACTTTTACACAGTTAGACAATGAAACACAGAGAGTATTTCTGCAACATCTGTTTTGCTATAACTCGTAACGAGTAGATGATGCTGCAGGCCATGACTTTTACACAGTAAGATAATGAAACACAGAGAGTATTTCTGCATCATCTGTTTTGCTGTAACTCGTAATGAAGTAGATGGTGCCGCAAGCTATGACTTTTACACAGTTAGAAAATGAAACACAGAGAGTATTTCTGCGACATCTGTTTTGCTATAACTCGTAACGAGTAGATGGTGCTGCAAGCCGTGACTTTTACATAGTTAGACAATGAACCACAGAGAGTATTTCTGCGACATTTGTTTTGCTGTAACTCGTAATGAGTAGATGGTGCCGCAAGCTATGACTTTACACAGTTAGACAATGAACCACAGAGAGTATTTCTGCGACATCTGTTTTGCTATAACTCGTAACGAGTAGATGGTGCTGCAAGCCGTGACTTTTACACAGTTAGACAATGAACCACAGAGAGTATTTCTGCGACATCTGTTTTGCTATAACTCGTAACGAGTAGATGGTGCTGCAAGCCATGACTTTTACACAGTTAGACAATGAACCACAGAGAGTATTTCTGCGACATCTATTTTGCTATAACTCGTAACGAGTAGATGGTGCTGCAAGCCATGACTTTTACACAGTTAGACAATGAACCACAGAGAGTATTTCTGCGACATCTGTTTTGCTATAACTCGTAACGAGTAGATGATGCTGCAGGCCATGACTTTTACATAGTAAGATAATGAAACACAGAGAGTATTTCTGCGACATCTGTTTTGCTATAACTCGTAACGAGTAGATAGTGCTGCAAGCCATGACTTTTACACAGTTAGACAATGCACCACAGAGAGTATTTCTGCGACATCTGTTTTGCTATAACTCGTAACGAGTAGATGGTGCTGCAAGCCGTGACTTTTACACAGTTAGACAATGAACCACAGAGAGTATTTCTGCGACATCGGTTTTGCTATAACTCGTAACGAGTAGATGGTGCTGCAAGCCGTGACTTTTACACAGTTAGACAATGAACCACAGAGAGTATTTCTGCGACATCTGTTTTGCTATAACTCGTAACGAGTAGATGGTGCTGCAAGCCGTGACTTTTACACAGTTAGACAATGAACTACAGAGAGTATTTCTGCGACATCTATTTTGCTATAACTCGTAATGAACTAGATGGTGCCGCAAGCTATGACTTTTACACAGTTATTCAATGAAACACGGAGAGTATTTCTGCGACATCTGTTTTGCTATAACTCGTAACGAGTAGATGGTGCTGCAAGCCGTGACTTTTACACAGTTAGACAATGAACCACAGAGAGTATTTCTGCATCATCTGTTTTGCTGTAACTCGTAATGAAGTAGATGGTGCCGCAAGCTATGACTTTTACACAGTTAGAAAATGAAACACAGAGAGTATTTCTGCGACATCTGTTTTGCTATAACTCGTAACGAGTAGATGGTGCTGCAAGCCGTGACTTTTACACAGTTAGACAATGAACCACAGAGAGTATTTCTGCGACATCTGTTTTGCTATAACTCGTAACGAGTAGATGGTGCTGCAAGCCGTGACTTTTACACAGTTAGACAATGAACCACAGAGAGTATTTCTGCATCATCTGTTTTGCTGTAACTCGTAATGAAGTAGATGGTGCCGCAAGCTATGACTTTTACACAGTTAGAAAATGAAACACAGAGAGTATTTCTGCGACATCTGTTTTGCTATAACTCGTAACGAGTAGATGGTGCTGCAAGCCGTGACTTTTACACAGTTAGACAAAGAACCACAGATAGTATTTCTGCGACATCTGTTTTGCTATAACTCGTAACGAGTAGATGGTGCTGCAAGCCGTGACTTTTACACAGTTAGACAATGAACCACAAAGAGTATTTCTGCGACATTTGTTTTGCTGTAACTCGTAATGAGTAGATGGTGCCGCAAGCTATGACTTTTACACAGTTAGACAATGAACCACAGAGAGTATTTCTGCGACATCTGTTTTGCTATAACTCGTAACGAGTAGATGGTGCTGCAAGCCGTGACTTTTACACAGTTAGACAATGAACCACAGATAGTATTTCTGCGACATCTGTTTTGCTATAACTCGTAACGAGTAGATGGTGCTGCAAGCCGTGACTTTTACACAGTTAGACAATGAACCACAGATAGTATTTCTGCGACATCTGTTTTGCTATAACTCGTAACGAGTAGATGGTGCTGCAAGCCGTGACTTTTACACAGTTAGACAATGAACCACAGATAGTATTTCTGCGACATCTGTTTTGCTATAACTCGTAACGAGTAGATGGTGCTGCAAGCCGTGACTTTTACACAGTTAGACAATGAACCACAGAGAGTATTTCTGCGACATCTGTTTTGCTATAACTCGTAACGAGTAGATGGTGCTGCAAGCCGTGACTTTTACACAGTTAGACAATGAACCACAAAGAGTATTTCTGCGACATTTGTTTTGCTGTAACTCGTAATGAGTAGATGGTGCCGCAAGCTATGACTTTTACACAGTTAGACAATGAACCACAGAGAGTATTTCTGCGACATCTGTTTTGCTATAACTCGTAACGAGCAGATGGTGCTGCAAGCCGTGACTTTTACACAGTTAGACAATGAACCACAGATAGTATTTCTGCGACATCTGTTTTGCTATAACTCGTAACGAGTAGATGGTGCTGCAAGCCGTGACTTTTACACAGTTAGACAATGAACCACAGAGAGTATTTCTGCGACATCTGTTTTGCTATAACTCGTAACGAGTAGATGGTGCTGCAAGCCGTGACTTTTACACAGTTAGACAATGAACCACAGAGAGTATTTCTGCGACATCTGTTTTGCTATAACTCTTAACGAGTAGATGGTGCTGCAAGCCATGACTTTTACACAGTTTGACAATGAACCACAGAGAGTATTTCTACGACATCTGTTTTGCTATAACTCGTAACGAGTAGATGGTGCTGCAAGCCGTGACTTTTACACAGTTAGACAATGAACCACAGAGAGTATTTCTGCGACATCTGTTTTGCTATAACTCGTAACGAGTAGATGGTGCTGCAAGCCGTGACTTTTACACAGTTTGACAATGAACCACAGAGAGTATTTCTGCGACATCTGTTTTGCTATAACTCTTAACGAGTAGATGGTGCTGCAAGCCATGACTTTTACACAGTTTGACAATGAACCACAGAGAGTATTTCTGCGACATCTGTTTTGCTATAACTCTTAACGAGTAGATGGTGCTGCAGGCCATGACTTTTGTATCCTTAAACTGATCCCCATGAAAACTGGTGTATATAGTAGGGCATTTCGACACAAAAAATATTTTTAAGTTATCAATTTTATGAACTTATCATGTTAGGTTCGAACTGCGACATGTGCATAGTGCATTATGTAATGCATAGTGCATCCGTACATTGTCCAAAAAAAATTACTTATTATAGTCAGGTATTGCGTTTTATTAAGTAAATATTATATAATGGATTTAAAATGTTTGCCTTTAAATGCAAACATTTAAATGCAGACATTTAAATGTCACCTTTCATTTATATTTAATTATTTACTTTAATATTCTAACGACGTTGATATCGTTATGAAAAAATTATAACTCGTTCAAAAATAGATCTGGAAAGATTTAGACGCTACAGACTAACCCTAAAACCTACCGCTATTTTTGAGCACAAAGAAAAAAAAGTAAGTAAACTTTTTAAAAGCGCGGAGACTCGATTTTACCAATCTATTCGTTTAGAAGTTATTAATTTCTTTTCTTATTTTTCTTGGATATCTTTGGATTAAATTGATCGATTTAATGGGTTTAGTAGCATTCAAAGTAGTCTATGAATGACTCGTCACATTAACCTGATATTGTATTTTAGTAATGATCGATTTAATATTTTGGTTCGTTAGGTTAATTAAAATGAGTTTTTTTTTTTATATAAATACTCATTTTAATTAATCTAACGATCTCAAATTTTCAGGAAATTCAAATGAAATTTTAATAAAATTTTTTGATCAGTCGATTTGTTTATGGTTATAACAAAATAAAACAGTATTTTTGATAATGTTTATCGATTTACCAGAACCATATTATCTTTATATTATTTAATTTAGTGGTGTTGACGTCCTTGGACGTAGTTTTTTTTTTTTAATATAATTCATTATTTATTAAAAGCGATTAGCTTGAAAACTACGCGGTAATTTTTTTTTTATGTGTGAGTTTTACATTTTTGAGTTTATTTAATTTTGATTTTGATGTTGTTGATATGTTGATAATTGATTAGAACCTTTCAAATATTTCTAGCCCGATCGAAACCTGTTTATTGATTAAAATGTTATGGAGGGTTTACACACATACGCAAATAAACACACATTTTCCTCCTTTTGCATGCAAACACGCACACTTTCACGCGGCACACAAATATTAGTACGTATACATATACCAACTTATTATCGTAAAAAACTGTAAAAGAATAACTTTCTAGGAACTTAAAATATCGTATGTTTATTTGTTATGAAAAGTCGACTTTCAAAAATCGGGGGGAAAATAATGTTTACCGAATTTATTTTAAGTTTCAAATTTTTTTAACGGAAAGTTAAAGAAACTGCATCGAGACAAACTGTAGAACCGACCAGAGTCGGAGGTCCAGGATGCGTGAAGTTGGTTTATCACATATGAATATGATTGTTCGTTGTCTATAAAATGTTCTAATTAAAAAGTTGTTTCTATGTAACTATATTTAAGACGAATTAATTGCACTAAACTTAAGCCTTTAAATTTGATAGTTTGTCCATATGTTATCTGGCAAATCATATGTTTACGTTTACCACTAACGCTTTTTTTTGGTTTTCGGTGCAATTCGCCGTTATTATTTTTTTTACTTATATAAAAAGAATTGCATTTGCAATTTTGATGTTTTTGAAGAAACAGATTTGATCTTTTTTGATTTTCCGTGAGACATTAAATTAACCCGTGACGTTCACGTCGAACTAAAAAATTATACGAGTTTGTCAAACGAAATATCACCTGCTATCAAAATAATCTTTTATATTTGGGTAAGTGATGAGTAAAATCATCGTAATGAAATCTTTTAGACCTTACACGCTAACATCTTACCTTTTAACCACCTCATTTGAAATTGGACCTTAATTTTTATACCTTTTATGCTGTAAATTGATGTGTACAGTCGCAATTAATGAAATTTAATTGTCATTGCGTAGGAGACGTCTAATATTTAATTGACATATTAACAACTATCAAGCACATTCTATGTCGAAGAGGTTGATATAGGCACCCGTTGGAGCGTGTGATGAAGTAACCGATTGTAGATAATTATATTATTAAAAAAAAAAAAGAAATTGTTATCTGTCTATCCGGATCGTTATCGACGACCTACAGGGGCGCGGGCAGGTGCGGCGTGCCTGCCCGCGTTCCGTTTTATAAATATGCAGGGAACAGCATAGTTGTAGCCTCGGCGGCCATTGTTCAAGTACTCGGAACCGCGTGTCACGAGCGACATTCTGAAGTCGAAGGTGGCTTTTTTTTGCCGCGATCGCATAATGCTCGCGATTAGCGTTCGCCATTTTGTATCGTCACATCGATTCCACGTAATAATTCGTTATTGTACTACTCGTAAAAGTTGTAAGTCATATAATAAAGGAATTATATAATCACTTATGTTTCGTCAACAGTTGTTGCTGTTTGTCTTTGTCCTTTACATTTTTTTTATAATGTTTTACCATTCAATGTTAATTATTACTTCAATGTTTAGGGATACTTCTGTTACTGATTCGTGTGAATGTTATCCGTTTATATAAATTATGAGTTTGTTTTGCAGTAACAGCAGACGAATTAATGCATTTCAAACTACAAATCCACTTCTTCGATCCTTTAAATTTACAAACACTCCGTTGTCTATTTAAATTGTTGTGTCATACATTCCCACAGTCTATCTAATTTTAAAGGGAGGGCCTTTGACATTAAGAGCCTTTCGCTGGTCCAGAGTGGGTCGAGGCTGCTAATTATTTTCGCTGTCACCATTGCGATGACAGTATCTAAGACCGGACACTTACTTTATAAAGTACAAAATGGGTCGTGTATTTTGACTTAAATAGGGATAACTCACCCGTCAATTTTCCTGGGGTCAAGATCGAACTCACTACCTTGTGGTTCGAAGGTGACGCTCTTAAAAACTGAGCCACCACCGATCATATAAATTCTTATCCTTATACCACGTGAATATTAATAATAAAATTTATTTTTAATATTTTTTTGATAAATATTAAAAATAACCGAATAACTGTAAGTAATCCTGAACTGAAGTGCCGTAAAGTCCTGAGGAAGAATTGAACAGTGATCACGAATAAAATGAAGCAAAGTAACATAAGCTTTATTTTAAACCGTCACGCAATCACAAATTTTATTTCAAATTATCGCATTGCAGTTGCATATGTTCTATTCCAAACGACTGTGGGTGACCAACTGCAAAAATTGCAATTGTGCTTCATCGTGTTAAACACAAGGAAATACGCGCTCCGTCATTAGTCAGGTCCGCGCGGTTACAAATTACATCGGAGCGCCGCCACTTGCTCGCGACATATGTCGGAACCACGCCGCTTCCACTTTCTGATGGGGGTTAAAAGGTTGCTATGGAACTCCCTTGTTGGATGTATTAGATTTAAGATGGCATGTAACTTCAGCATGTGATTATTTAATTATAACAAAAGAATTAAATGTGTGACCAATTTCTTTTAGATTTTTTTTACAAAACAATTACGTATGAATTTCTTTGAAAATTAAAACAAATGAATATAAAACATAATAGAAAAATTATATTAATTTTATGTTAATACATAACTTAATAATTTATAGGTCAAAGCACATTGAAAGCATTCGTTTTTCATAGAATTAAATAGAATCATCTGAAAAGGTATTAAGTTTTTTTTTTGATATCAATTTCTAGTAGGTAATATGTATTACAAATAAAGCGTTAAGACGGTGATTTCGAAAAATTGTATACATTGTTAAAATCTTAGTGTTATTTTTTTCCACACAACTCAAACACAATAAACACAAAACAAAATACGACCGCTTAATAATAAGGAACCCTAAAAACGCGAGGGCGTCGAATCAAGCCGTTAGTTTCGCACGAACAATCAAACTGAATCGCGCCGATTGGTGCGCTGCGGCCGACAGACGGACGGACGTGTGACTGCCGCCGCGAATGTTTATTACTGGGCCTCTGTGTCATTAATCAAGAAGACCGTATTCAAAAATATATTTACCCTAAAAGCGTATTCCTTTCATGATCAGTTTTGCAAAGTTCGTTGTTTTGGTACAAATAAACAAAGTAATCAACTATTTTACAAATACGTATTCATACCAATAGTCTTTGATAAACGGTTGCGCATTTCTTTAAAACAGCGATTTGTTACTTGTGATGGTAATATCTCATACCCCTCTTCAAAACAGTTGAATTCATATGTAGTTAGTTACCATGGAATACGCTTTTTTAACAGTTTAATACAATCAGTTTTATATAACTATTTACATATAAAATTAGGTTATAAGAATACAAGACTCAAACAGTGTCAACTCTTTCATTTTCAAACTAAAAGTCTGTCTGATTTAGACGCATTATGTAAGCGTCAAATCGCTATTTAAAAAAAAAGAGAACCATAACCGATATCAATAGACCTCTAACAATATCAAACGAACTGGTGTAATATTAACTTTGTGATTATCGAAGCGGTCGCTATAAACATCGCCATCGCTAATTGAGTCACCGAATCTCCCGCGCCGGAGTCGACGGCGCGTCCAAACAAATGGCGGCGATAAGGCGTTATGAAAACTTTCGCCATCAAATTAAGTAGAAGCCGGAGACGCGCGGGCGGCATACGCTGATAAAAGTGCGCGGCAGATAGCGCGGACGCAATAAACCATGTCAATAATTGGTAGGGAAGCGCCGTTGGAGCGACCCCATACACGTGCACACTACGGGACCGTGCACAGTCAAAAGACTGTGTGTATAATACGTAATATAGTAATGAATAAGAAAATAAAAATATTTCCCTTGTCATACTAAAATATTCTCAGATTAGTTTGGTTAGTTTGACATCAGTCCGGTAGCAAATTTTAATGAAAATACTGACATACATACTAGATATTAACATTCACACTAGTTTGTGAACTGGCCAGAACATAAACGTAGCCAAGTTTATGTTATGTTCTTATAAGCGTACACACATAAATATTAATGCAAAGGCGATTTGTAATTCTTTACCGTGGTTCGTTTGTAGGTATTCAATTATACATGTATACCTACATTAATAAAAGTGAAATTTCTGTCTGTAATTTCAAAATATCAAAAAGTCTATCGAGTTATTTATATTTTATTTTATCAATACCCAAACTACCCTTGCTAAGAATTTAGTCTGCCTGTTTGTATGTGCGAGATAGTCTTTGAAACAACCGAACCGATCTTGATGAAACTTTCGCTGGAAGATAAAAGTGCTTCTTACGCTACATAGTCCGGTCAAAATAAACATATACTCGTAGAACGTGATTCTTTCAACATTTAGAATTGTGATATCTCAGGAACAATGATGCTTCGAAAAAGAAGTATAAGGGCTATTTTTGTAGATAATCGTTTTCAAAAAAAATCCAAAAATCTCAAATTTGATCTATGACTCCGAATAACTGTTTTAGCACAAATGATATCGATGGGGACTTTTGACACTTTATTTGTAGTGGTGTACTTGGGTACACCACTACAAATAAAGATCTTGGGGTCTTAGCCAAAAATTTGCAGTGTCGGATTATTATTATTTGACCACTATTTTTATGACTAATTTGATCGAACTAATAACATATACAAACATATAGGGTAATATAACATACACAAAGCTACATATACTTTTTATTTTATAAATTTTCATGAGTTTTTAAGTGAAAATTAAATTGAAATCATTCAATTTTCTCGCAGACAGAACTGTGGACAAAAGCTATTAAAAATATAGTTTTTAATATGATATGTAATCCATATTAAATTTACAGGTAATTCATAGATTATTTGCCACAATTAAAAAATATCATGTATTTTGTGTGAGATGTTTTCTTTTCCCTTTCGAAATAACGTAAAATATGGCAAAACCAAGTATTCCCTACATTGTGTTCAAAATTTTTCAGTTACGATATCTATTCATAGACAATGATCATATTTAAATTTTTATATTGACGACAAGCAAGAAAGCTCTCAATTAACTTATTCTCTATCAAAATCCAACTGTCACACACCCACTTACGGATTTTTTGAAGAAAAAAATTCATATTTTTTTCGTATTAAAACAGATATTTTTCTCAAAATATTTTATGTTCGCAGCGGGCGCACAAAGCGAACGCGCACTCGTCTTTGCTGGGGGGGAACAAGGGCTGCGCGTCTTCGCGCTGTAATTTATGACGGATACCAATTTGTAGAATCGTATTAAAAGGCAGAAGTAAACTGTTGAATGGCCCGAAAAATGGGGTGAATGCGTCCAGCGGACGCTCTTTATGGAAATAGTTTTTCTTTGTTGTCAATTACTACTCGTTTTATTGCGTAATATTCGGCTGGTACGAAAAGTAAAAGCGTTAGTTTCTTCCGAGAAGGTACCGGATGCGAATCATTAACGGGGATGAATTGTCTTATGTGTTTTTAGCTCGAATGAAATAAATCATGTCCTCTGTGCCTCGGAAGGCACGCTAACACTTCGATCCATGCAGTTGTCTCCGAATTGGTGACAGCCGTTGTGTACGGCCTCCAACTTGGATTGCACTAACGTAGAGGACTCAATTTTTTGATCTTAAATAAAAGAACCGGCCAAAAACACGTCCCTCCATGCTCAATGTAGGGTTCTGAATCTGTTACTACAAAGATGCACCGCAGATGAAAAATTTACGTTGTTACACTTCTTTCCATATTTTTCGCTTTTAATAAGTACAAGCACTTTAGTCACCTGTAACTAGACAAACAAGTAGGTATGTAGACTATTACTCATAAACTAGACACTAGAGTAAACAAATAGCCCCCAGCAAAGGAACGTATCTTCACGGCCCTACATCTTTTCGTTGAGAAGCGCAATTTTTCGGCAGTAACTCAAATACGGTTTATACGATTATGTCCAAAATAGTTTTCGTTGCAAGTATTTATCAAACGTTATATTTGTAAAAATTTTCATATTTTTCGGACATACAGTTTAAAAAATAAAAGAGGGTAAACACAGTTTATGTTATTTTCATGTGATTTTTTCCGAAACTATATACCTATCAAAAAAAAAATGCTTAAATACCTTAAATTTTTTTTAACTGCCGAAATATGTGCAACACGTTGATGTTTGCTGAAAAAAATTTTTTCATCTTCTGTTACATGCATGCAGTGCCACTTCTAGAAATAATTATTTTTGTTATTTAACTACTAAACTAAGTAGCGGTTTATATAAGATGCCTGCTATAAATTTCATCAATACATATCATCTATCTTTTGAGTAAAATGCTGTGACGTGCGGACGAACGGACGGACGGGAAGAAAGTATAAGGGTTCCGTTTTTACCATTTTGGCTCGGAACCCCTAAAAAGGAGGTGGGTATAATATGACAAGAAAAACTTGACTCAATATAACACAAATATTTACTGCGACTAGTAATAAGTAATAGAAATATTGCATAAGATTTTAATACCATTTTTTGAATAGTCGATAATAACTTATTTCAATACATACAATAGTTATTCTTATTAAACAACAAACTCCACAACCTAAACTAGCATTACAAATATAAATTCATAAAAACATAATGTAAGTTAATTTAAATTAGATGTAGGTACATAGAACCAAAAACAATATGAGGAAAAAGAACGCAACATATAAAAATTTAGTAAATGTCAATTAAATTAAATCATAACCAAAATGTAATAATGTATTTTAGTGTAATACTAGATTACATAATAGCTGTCAAGCGGTAGTTATATCTGTAGTTTTGCTTACTTTACTATAAATAGGTTAGAATATACCAAAGAATGTAAGTATCCAACGCTATAATCTAAATAATGTATTTAGATCTATAAATATCAATAACTTTGGACAAACATAAACCGAGTGTAGTGTTGGGTAATAAACTAAATTATAACGCACCATAACGCACAGAGACAACTCATTTGTGTGATATATGACACTCGAATTTTGGCGGGAATCACTTTGATTCACTGGAATTGTAACCGTTCTGAAAAGTAATTTTTTAAATCAATCAAGAGAAAAGTATATCATTAAAAATTACTTTATTTATATTGTAAATTCGTATAAAAATTTTTACATATACTAAATCAAAAAATAAAATTAGGACAAGGACGTCCGTTATTTTTGACAGATATGTAGTTTAAGAAAATATTCCATAAACAAGAGAATTATCTGGGTCGATAACTAATAAAACTGCTATTGTCACCCATATGGTAAAAGTTCTAGGATTGATGGTTTGTTCTTCTCACACAAAGCAAGTGATTCGTTTCAAATTAAAGATTCATTAGTCAATTCGTCTGTGCTCCAGCTTCGAATCCTGTACTTTTAATACAAAATTAACAGCTTTTGACCAAACAACAACCATCGATTGTTACATTATCACCCTTAGATTATTAACTTGATGATGATATAAAATAAAATTACATTTTTTTCACAATTTAGATTTGAGGACTGAGAATAAAAAAAAAGTAACACTAAAACAAATAAAATATACATAGCAAATTTTTTAGACATGAAAATTTACGATGTCTTCACTTGAAAACGTTAACATTTGTCGAACTTTACTTGTTAATATATTGATAGCTAAGAAAAAAATAGACTACAACGTACAATCCCATATATATCGGTGAGTGATGAATTCTAGAAAGTAGTATTAATAGTAGTAGTCTCAGTGTAAATAAGGTCATAAACATGTCACCTCCGATCTCAAACAAAACAATAAATAAACATCGATTTCGAGAACCAAAATAACCCAACAAATCAAAACTCAGAGTATTTATAAATGAAGTGCATTCACGTTTCTGATATTAACAATGATACTTGTTATTTATAGGCAGAAGGGTTATTGTTCTATTTAGTAAGACCGTAATCTGTAGAATTACCTTTCTCTTAAGAGACATGCGACTCGCGTACGTACATTACAGAATATTTTGCTAATCAATGCATATGAACTCTTTGCTTTTTGGGACTACGCTCTATGCGGTATGTGTTATAAGGTCTCTTTCATTACCCGACTACCACGAAGACAAAAGGAAGAGTTGTGATTTTAGCAGTCTATGAATGTATGATCGTATTTACGTATGTTCTACCGTATCGCATAAATTACTCATCTGATATTAATGAATCAATAATTGACTTTTATTAATTCATCATTAAGTGACCATTAGGACAAGGTGGCATGAGACCACGCCTATCCTCTGAACATTAGTATGTCTAAGTATTAAATTAAAATGTATATGCAAGTTGTTTACTCATTAAATGTTTAATATTGAATTGTTTGTAGATAAGAATATCAGACTATATTATTTTCTTTATTCATACATTTAATAGCGCATTTTTTTTAGTCGACTTTTAATTTTTAGACTTACATTTTATTGTGGTTCCAGTTTCGATGCCATTCCTTTACGTCAGTTAGGGTTATGTAACCACACTAGGGCCCCTGTCAAAAGATCATTACGTATACAATATTTACTAAATCTCGATCATTAAGTAAATCGATCATAGTTAGTTTTCTTCTTATCATTAACTTTGAATCGCTTTCAGTTTCACGAACTTAATGGTGAATGTCGTCGATCCTCTTCCTACGTGGATTCGCCTAATCATTATATTTTACTTCCGGGGCAATATCGACCAATCTGCTGGTATTCGAAGCTCCTGATCTCCGACGTCGTATTTTATTATGCTTTCATGCGCAGCAATGTTCTTTAGAGGCAACAAAAGACAGCTAATTTTGCGTGTTGGTTTTCCAAAATTTGGTGGAATCGCACCATTATACTGTTTGATTGTGGACGATATGATAACATTCTTGTGTCACGAGTCTTTAGAATTTGGCATACTTCTCAAAGAGCTGAAATACGAAGTTTTTGCCTTAGTTGGTATGAACTTTCAGCGAGATTCTAGATCAGCAAAAAACCTTATTGATTAGTTTCTTCACTGTCACTTCCTTCTAATTGGGTATGTCAAATACTTACTGTTTTCGTTTCTATGACAAGGAGATGTATTTTTTCCCGTTATCAGATATTAAAAAAATTATCAGTGATATCCACGGTTATCTATCCCCATGACACAACCACACTATAAACTTCAATTATTCCTTGATTCTGGTCTGGGGTTGTTAGTAGACACTCATCTCTTATATTTTCTCCACTGATTTTCAAATTATTGTGGCAGTTGCCTGTTGATTTGTTGTGTAATACTTCCAAGATGATCATCATTTTTGTCTTGGATATAACTAGTTTTAAATGACGTCCTTCTATTCTATTTTATATATGATAGCTCGTCGCATAATGTCAAACTATCTTTATTGCGCCTAAGTACTTAGCTCTTTGTTGTCATGAGTGCGATTTGACTCCTACCCAGCTTGGAAATTCTTGCTCTAACCTTTTTAAGACTAGACTCGAGATTTTCGTTTCCCGTTGCCGTCTTTGAATGGCTTCATTGCTACACTTTATGCAGATAGTTTCTCTCTTTCTAATACTGACCGACGTCTCTTTTGTTCCCTCCTGTTTAATGTAATGTCAACCATTCTAAGGCACAACCGGAGAGAGACAATCAAACAATTATTGGCCAAACTACATTCGACACAGAAAAGCATCCCGTACCGCTATTCACCTCATTCCATCAAGTTTTGGTCATTCTGTTTTATAATGACTCAATTTTCCTTATTTATAAAATCGTAAGCAGACAATCCTTCTAAAGTTGCGTTATAGGCAGTGAACTTAGACATAACCCGATCCCCAGCATTGATAACACCGAAGGCGAAAAACTTCTATTGTTTTTCTTTAAATCTGTTCCTCACTTTTCAAGTTGGACCATTTGGGGTAGGTGATGGTTAAATACATGGGCACAATATTTTTAAGAGCTGTAAGAGCAACATAAACTCCATGTTTTAGATACCTTCGACAAAGTTTTATTATTCACAACCTCCAGGGTCCCTCATGATTTCGAACTGTATTGTGTACGCCAACCGTGACAAGGTTTCATCAAATGACGCTATCTTAAACTTTCAAACATAGGATTTTGGAAGGCTAAATTAATTATGGAGACTTGCATAAATTATTTCGTGGTTTTCAATTTTCACATTAAGAAATCAAATGATTAAACCATTTATGAACATCATGTTTTTTTTTCTTATAGTCGGCCTGTATTCCTGATAGAAACACCTCCACTTCTTTATGGAGTCGAACTTGATGACAGCGGCAGGCCTTCTCCTGAACCTGCTGCCCTAATCAGCAACCTATTCTTCCTATTGTCGTGCTTATTCCTTGATCTTCTTCGGTTAGTGAGTCTGTCCTATAATTTTCATGACTAGAATATTCAAATATACAATCAGACCATCAGAATTACTGTAAGAGATGTAGCCCTCGCCATCTGTCCGTCGTTTACATGGTGCACCGTAATTTTGCTCCATGTCATTCTTTATACCTGTTTAACTTTTAATATCCCACTTTTGACGTTAAATATTATGTTTCATAATAATTAAATTGAGATCCCAAAAAAAAAATATAATATACTATATTATAATAAACTTTACATATGACAGAAAATGCACTTCTTGTTTTTTTGTCATAAACAAAGAAATAACCGCAATTTCGAGAATCGTCCGACCAATCAAAACTATTAGAAATTAGTCGATAAAAGCTGAAAATAAATGGCGTAAATATAGTAAAATCAGTTATATTTTCGTATTGCAATATGATTATAACTTGAACTTTTTCTTTCTAGGCATCTTGAAATAACCTTCGACGCTAATTCCGTCTTATTTAACCGCTCTTTTCTAGCTTTTGTCTTTAACATTAGTGGTTTTTAAAGAATTGAAAATTTCTCAAGTATTTAAGTTAATATTTATATATTAAAAATACTTAACATGTAAACTTATTAAATAAAATGAAGACATATACAATTTTATAGTCTTTTTAATCTAAAAATGATATTAACCTCTGTCTTTTCTAACTTCCTTATAATCACGATCTACAAAGTATTTACGATATATTCTCAAACCTTTCTTAAGTAAATTTCTCTTTTAGAATAATTTTCATATAACTTTCACAAAACTTGAGTTTTGCAGTCTTTAAAAATGTGATAAACACCGCCTTCAGCATATTTGGAGAACACAAAAATGTGTCATTTTTATTCGAAATAGTTTTACTTATATTATCTTATACTATACTTTTCTTGTAGTACTATTTTTTATGCTATAACTATTAGCACCAAATGAAATAAATTTTGCATTAATGAAAAGAATGACATCTTAAATTTTGTTCACTTGATCTAAACTCTTGGTTAAACTATATTTTGGGGTAATTTTTTTTTCTTTTATTATATGATTTATGGGTTTTGCTAAATTATGTGTCTGTGCTTGGACATATAATACTACCGGGTACACTTCCTTTGTGTATTTTGAACAGACCATACAATTTGGGGGCCTGTAGATTTATCAGTATTAGGTTTCTTTTCAATATTTGTTTGAAGAATATAAATTTGAAAATTGTAAGATGTTGCTTAGCATGAGCGATATTTTTATTAGTGGCATCACAAGTAATTTTTTGTGATTTTTCTTATTTATTTACTATGATTTTAATTTCATTCTTGTAATACGATTCATTAATATATACTGTAACGTTGTATTTGTCAGTTTGTTAATGTCTACATTGTTTTTTTAATATTTTGTGTTTAAAGACCCCAACGTTTTACAATTATTCCTGTTAAATTGCTGAGAGCGCATCTGTTGGTAATTTTCAGTCTCTGGTGGATGTGAGTGCCTGCATGTTCCTAAAGATGTGCTTAATTGGCATGAAACGTACGTAGAAACCGTAACTAATAAATTGGTAGTTATGATAAATAGAAAACAAAGACTTGCTTAGGTATTTAATATCTGTCAACTCTCTCGAATCAATATCCAATTTTTGGATGAGAATTCATAGTTGAAATACAAATTAGAATTACATACTGCATGTTCCTGCATGTCACAGTAAAGCGTCTGATAGATATTCGTCCACTGTATGTAAAAAGTATGTTGATTAATTTTATCTTTCCTTTCTTAAATTTCAAAACGGAACGCAGTTTTTCGACCATATGTTTTGACACTTGTTGAAGTGATAGTGACTGATAACGATATAAACTTTGGGGAAGTAGTTGAAGATTTTAAATGATTATTATCTCTTAAAAATAGTATACACAATGAATTTTTCTACCATACGATTATGATGTTCTTAAATTAATTTCTCATTCAGTAGTAGGTAATAATATGTCTGGAGAACGTGTATTCGAATCATCAGAAGTTGAAATATCTGACGATGATGAAAGTTTCGTTGAACCGGCAATAAACGAAAGTAAGAATGCTATTATTATTAGTAGCGATGAAGAAATTACTTCTGACGAAGACCCTGATTACTTCCCTAATCCAAAAAAGGGCTTAAATAAAAATGAATTATTGCAACAAAGAACTAATGTTATTGATAATGTGTTTAAAACTAGTTTAGCAAATAAAAAGACTACAAATGAACCAGCACCTTCAACTAGTTACTTCAGTCCGGAAAAAAAATCTGGCAAAGGTGATAATGTTACAGGACATGTATTACCAGTTGGCGGTGTTCTAATTAATTTTCCTATGAAACCATACGGCTGTCAAGTAGCATTGATGTTTAAGGTATTTTTCAACGTTTTATGTATTTAGTGAAAATTTACTGATGTAGATTTAAATTCAAAGATGATGTTACTATAATTTTCAGTTTAGACAATTTATAACTACATACTAAAATATTTCAATTTGTAGATTTCATTCATAAATGTCTTGATAGAATGTTCATTATTCACAGATCATAACTGGCATCACCAAAAAGCAGAATTGTCTTTTAGAAAGTCCAACTGGATCTGGGAAGACTTTAGCGTTGCTCTGTGGTGCACTTGCTTGGCAACATCATGAATATAGTGAGTGACAATGTTTTATGCAATTATGAGTATATTCACAATTATTTTAAAAACCTTGTGGTAAATGTTTTTGTGTACATTATGCTACATAAATTTTCTAAACTGTGAGAAATCATACTTAAATTTTAAAGTATATATTTCATATTTAAAGAAGTTTTATAGTAGTTTTTCTTAGTTTTATTTATTGATGAAATTTACAATGTGATAAAAATACATCGTAATAAAAATTTGCATTGTTACTGTATAAAATATAATAAAGAGTTTTTGAGTTTCCATGTTGGATAAATGAAAAATGTGCTTTTATGGTGAATATGAGGAGATTCCAACCGTAATAATTTTCTTAAATCGCTTAATATATTAAATGTACATTAATACCTAATGTGGGACTTATTTGTGCGATATGTCTCAAATCTTTCTGAAAAATATTTCTTGACCAATTGTAATAGAACTTTGATAATAGATAATTCTTATTATAATCATAGGGATTTGTCTAATTTGACAAGCACTTATTTAAGTTTTCAATTTATACTTTGTCTTTCTACTTTATATGTTAGTAATGAAAATTTGCATACAAATTTCCAAATTGAAAAAACCGACCAAGAGCATGTTGGATCATATTCAATTTAAGGTTCCATAGCCATTACAAAAAACAATGCACTACAGATTAAATCTTATATTACTTTTCTATTGTGAAATTTTGCATAGGTGTATACTAACACTCTTTTTTCAATTTGATGGGGTAAATAATAGGTTTTGGTGAATAAATATATGACAATCCTTTACACAAAGTTTATATTACGTATATTTTATTACTATTAAATGATTACTGTAATGCATTCTTATTTTCTTGTATAGTGTAAACACTTTAAAAGGACACTCAGTTTAATGACAAACTCTTTAAGACATTGAAATTACTCTACATTGGTTGGTTTACCTTATTATCTATACAATGATACACTATATAGCATCACTTCTACTCTAAATCACACTAAAGTTTGGCCCACAACATATCAAAGGTTGCCCATACCTGCTCCGAAGAATGACAACAATATATCATTATTAAGCATCAAGTAGTACTTTTTAAATTGCCAAAATTAATAAGAACTGCTGCTGTATACATTCTTTTGTTCCTTGTTTTGTTGATTTATTATCTAGCACATATTTATGCCGATTGATGCATGGATGATTCTAAGAAATGCACTCTTTTGTTTTATGTGTGATGAATTTGCACTTGTTTACTTCCAGATATCGTTAGGTCATTATACATTATCACAATCTTAGTTGCTTTTTACAAACTGTGAAAATAATGAGTAAAAGAAAATTTTTGTATATTGATGAAAAGGTTTTATTAGTGTACTAAATAATACTCAAATAGATTTTTTCTCTTTGTTTAAAGCCAACTCTATAACACCAAAAAATGCACAGTGTGTCATTAAATATGTACCATATATAGGTTTTACACTGTATTTACCTAAATACATAATTATGTACTAAATTTTAAGTGCATTAAAACACTACAATCTCAAAATGTAAAAATACAATGTAAAAAGTGCACCAGCAAAAAAGCATATTTATATGGCACTTGTATCTTTTTGTTGAGAAGCGCAGTTTTTCAGCAATAACTCAAAAATTCATATGTCCAATCATATTGAAAATAACTTTCATTGAAAGTATTAAATGTTGCCTTCATAATTTTCTTATATTTTTTTTATATACAGTTTAAAAGATAAAGTGGGAGAGGGTCAATTTATGCTAATTTCAGAGCGATTATATCTTAAAAGAACTGTCGAAATATATGCCACATGTTGATGTTTGGTGAAAATAATTTTTTTGCAGCATCTGTTACATATATGAAGTGCTCCCCGACGGACAGATGATATAGTTCGTTTTTTGCTATTTTGGCTATGATACCCTAAAAATAAGCTTTCTACAACCTTTTTTTTTAAGTAAAATGTAGTGTATAATGGCTGTTTTAAAATTCCTAATAAAATACATTTATAGAAGTAACTTAAAAAATAATTACTGCAATTTAAATTTGTAAAATCTGACTTTTTGTAGTTTATGTGTATCTATTTCTTAAGATTATAATTGATTATATGAGAAAAAGGCTCTCAACTCATTTTCATTTACTAGCTATTAACAGCGATATATAAAATATAGACTTCACACTTTATACTTTTGCCAATTAAAATGGTGCACATATTGAAATAATGATTGACTTTACACTAAAGATTGTAAATGTCCGATATGTGGCTCTGTGAATGTGATAGTATTGATTATTCATTTCACATAAATACTTTCTTAAAAAAGAAATTGAAGTTGTTTCCTCTTTGAATATGATCAATTGCATTGTGACTAAATGTGAATTAAACATACTTCCTCTCCGAGAACATGTATCTAAAACACTTGACCAATATTAAATTTTTGTAAGCTTTAATAGAAAAATATTATTGTTTTTTACTACCTAACATAATATAATTTCACACTAAGATTTTAAGTGCATCTCATAGCGTTTGTCAAGATTACATAGTATATAAAAAAATATGAAAGTTATACAAGAACCTTTCATATTTCTTATGTACTATGTTGTATACGACTCTATACTCTTATATGCTACAACATTTACTTTACTCATTTTAGTTATACACAAAGTTATATTCACACATTTCCTTATTTTTCCTCTAGCTAATTCTTCACGCTAGTTCTACTTAACTTTTGTTCTTTCCTTATAAGCCTAGGTTTTTCTATTGTATACTGATCCTTCTGTTGGTTGGGCCTTTCGACCATCATATCACAAATGGAGAGAAAATTAGTCCTATTTTTGTATCGGGTATTATGTTAGGAAAGCTCTCTTGGTCTCTGCACCTTTTTTCAGAAACATTGGACAATTTTTCAGAACGATTAAAATGATTTCAAACTTGTCCAAGGCGCGCGCGCATTTTGGCAACTTTGTAGTGTAAACCTATGTAGATACTCTGCAAACCCGTCGTTATGTTCTGTTAAATTTTACAGTAATAGGAGTACCATCTGAGCATGTGAAAGAGCCTGGTACACTTTGTCTTCTAAGAGAAAGAAGTAATTGACACTTTCTCCAGTTCCTTTTTTAGCATAACTCTTTTGCCACTGTTTCAGAATCACTACCCTATTTCTGATAATAACATAGAATTAAAAAAAATACCAATTATCCTAAAAAGTCTCCTAATTAAAGTGATAACAATCAAAGTATCAAGAATGCACATAGTCATAATTAAAAAATCTAAATCGAAAAATAAATTCTATTGCAAATATGTTTCTAAAATGAAATTCTTTTCGTCGTAAAAGATATGAGAACTACCAATAATGCCTAGTTGGAAAGAAGTTTCTTTCACTATGTGTTACACATTGAATGACAGACACAATGAAATAAATTAAAATTTGTGAGCAATTAAATGAAAAAAATAAATGAAGGAAGGGTGATAAAATTATAATAGTAATAAAATAACTTTTTTAAAAGTTATGAAAGTAAATATATTATTACTAATATTAAAACATAACTATAAATCAATATTCCAAAATATAACAAAGTATCTACCTTGGTTGTATTTTGGAATCTTAGTTATAATTGATTGGTAGTAACTAAAATAGGAGTTATAGGTTTACTATTAAATTTAACTTGTTTCAGGAAAAAGGCATTGATAGTGATATTGAATACTGTAGTAATGTACCCTTATATGGGCATCATATAATAGATATGTATAATCACACATATAATGAATGTAACTTCACTGCACTACATGCAAGGCGCTGGAATTAAGTTAAAGTATTCTTGTGATCGAGGTTTTACACTTCAGCCGAACTCTCATTCGCAAGGATCTGGAGTGTATCATATAATAAGAAACTTCTTTCCGATGTGTAAAGGGCTGATTTTATTTTCATAATTTAAGACATAAGTAATATCCATTAGATATATTTTAACCATGACTGATTTCTTTATGCAAAATGTTTTGTCTTGCACGAAGCAGGCATGTTTAAAGAGATGTGAGTGAGAGTGAAGCTTAAAATTGGGATGAGAGAATAGGATTTCAAAAAAAAATTGGATACATGGATCCAATTTTTTTCCTGCATCACAAACACTGGCTGGTTTCACATCCTTAGAGATGTCATATGAATTTTATGGTATTAATTTTATTCATGAATTAGTATCTATATGATTTGAGAGAGTATGAATATGGACTAAAGAAGGGTAGGCCAATGCTTCCTCTTATGTGCTATTAACTGGCTAAACCTTACATCATTACTCTGCATGCTGCACGAGATGGTAATCAAAATCAGTGATTCTGTGAAGACGAGGTATGCAATTAAATGTAAAAAATACTAAGGTTTTTAATGAATCATAGGCATAACTCAGTGTAATATATTCATAGGAATTGAGAGAGATGAGCAAGACATATGTATAATAGTTGATACTGCATAGCATGTCCATTAGTGCTTGGGGGTACATCTTTTCTTGGCACGGTGATTGTCTAAATTCTCGTGGTGATATGACTTATGAGCATAAAATGTATTTATATTGGTATTAAAAATAAATAAAAATTTTAACACTTACCTGTGTGTTAGATATCTGTCAATCCTTTCAAATAAATATTATATTCGTTGGATGAGGATTTGCGAAGAAGAGCAGATTCAAGGATCAGCGCTGAAATGCATGCTAATTGTTACTGCATGTTGCAGCCAAACATCTATTTGTTTCAAAGTTCTATATTTACTACTTAACCTTACAAGGTTAAGTAGTAAATACTACTTACTTATCTTACACTTGTAATCTACAACTTCTAATCTATTCCCGAAGAATTCCATTCTCAAAAACCGTAATTATTTTTTAAATATTCTTATTATAAATGGCCAGTTCCAGAAATTGTTTATATGACCCACATATCTACTTACACTTCCACACCCACTTCTACTTTCTTTATTATCATCCACATAGAAAGGATAACAAAAAATGTCATATCGCAATGAGAAAGTTTATATTTCTTCACAAGTTCTCTTTCACTATGTACCAATTATTAACTTAGAATTGTTTAACATGGGGTTTTTAACAAACAAAATCGTGTATTTACTTGTATTAGAGGAAAAGTGCCATGCTTTTTTTTGCACTTGTATGTAACCTTCATTAGAAGCATGGTTTATGTTTCTGTCTGATTTTACTTCCAGTTTTTCAGGGTGGACAGAGTGAACAGATTTGATAATTATTTTTAACTTCCTGCTATGAATGTTGAAATATTTTCAAAAAGTGGGAAGGTACTTTTTCAGTCCGATTTTCAAAAATCGAGTCTTGACATTTTAGAACTCTATTTCGATCATTATCCGAGTGATGTCTGTCTGTATTTGTGTATGTGGCGGGGAGGGGGGTGATTAACCGATCGAAACGCAGTTTGCTAAATTCGAAAGTGATCTATACAACTTACACTTCTTGAAAATTTTAATTAATTCTACCAGGCACATTTTAAAGAAAACTCAAAAATAAAATTTTATAAAATTGTGTTTGAAATAAGTTTTAGGCTACTCTACCGATTGATACCAAAATCTAATCAGCTCTTTTCCAACAGTTGCGTCAAAATTGTCGCAAAGTGCATAAAAAACTGGATGACTTGTTGAAGAGATATCATTGGAGAAAATTTTTCAAAACGTATTTGTTAGAATATTTTCTAAGCTATTTTACCGACAAATTCTAAAATCTAACAAGCTGTCCTCTCCTTAAAAAAACCGTGTCCATTGTTGCAAAATTCATCAAGATCAGATGATTTGTTCTAGAGATATCGTTAACAAATATTTCGATTTTTTCAAAATGATATTTAATGGATTGATTTGGTATGGTACTAAGTCAATTTTTTTTCTGCTTAAAAAACTGCGTTCAGTGCCGTAAAGCAGATCAAAATGTACAACACTTTCGAGAAATATCGTAGTTGAAATAGTAAAAAACTAGCGTTAAATAGTTATAAACTAGCGTTAAATAGTTATAAACTAGCGTTAAATAGTTATAAACTAGCGTTAAATAGTTATAAACTAGCGTTAAATAGTTATAAACTAGCGTTAAATAGTTATAAACTAGCGTTGCTTTTTAAATATAAATTTAGATTTTTGAACTCCAAGAGATCAAAACTTATTATAATTATATATTTGTCCTGGCAGAGCTCGAAAATGTACTAAAATTGATATTTTGACTTCAATAATTATATATTTTTTAATCGACTACAGCGAAACCAAAAGTAGGGTTATGATTTTAGTGCGTATATATGTATGTTCATTTTTTCCTGCATAATTTCTAAAGTACTATTACAATAGGATCAATTAGGTATCATTATAAGCGTCTTTACCGTCCTGTAGTTATAGGGTATATTGTTTTAAGCAATATTCTAAGGATTGTTTACACAATAATATCACTATTATGTCATAGTATTACAATACAATAAAACAGCAATAAGTGGCTTTTTGGAGATGGCGGCCATACGACCGCGCCTATGCTCTGAACATCGCTTTGTCTGTGTTAAATTGAAATGTATATGTAAATTGCCAACTCATTAAATGCTAAATATTGAGTAGTTTATAGGTAAAAATGTAATAATAACATTTTCTTGTTTTGTGCTTTTTGGAGCGCAATTTTTGCCGGGTTTTAGTTTTTGGACTTATTTTAAACACTTGAGCTCAAAAATGGTAATAAGTTTCAGGGATGGCCTCAGAGTCGACCTTCTATTAAAATTTTTAAGCTCAAATACGTCAGAACTTATAAACAACTATATTTTAACTCGAGGAGCTCAAAGACACACCGATAAACATCATAACGGGAAGTTTAATAAATGGCCCGCAGAATCAACCGTTTTTCAGCCAGATTATCCAATCCAATATCCACTTTTAAATAACAGGCACGTCACGATCTTCGGAAGAAATGCGGCAACCCTAAATTAAAACGACGCCGCTTTCCTAGTTTCGGGAATATCGACCCGCGAGAACCGTCCGCCGCGGATCACATGCGTCTGGCGGGAGACAAGAGTGTTTTTCGGTCACGAAAATTCGCGCCTAATTCGGCGAAACGACGACGCCGCCGTCGGCGACGGGGGGCGCCCCGGTCGAGGTGACGTGACGCGGCGACGGGCGGATTGAGTTAGCGGCTTCGAATTTCGAATGCGCCGTGATTTTTTTTTATTTGTCGAAAACCGGAAGTCGCGTTAGCGTGAGGAACTTATTTGGACGTTCTTCGCTTGTCAACGTGAATCCGCCGCAATTCGCGTTGATTTTTGAGGCTTTAATTTTACTGTTAACACGGAAGGTCCAAATGAATGCTCTTTCTAATGTTCACCTGGTAAAGTTTTACATGCTGTTATATACTTAGCAATTGATGTAATAAAATTTAATTTTTAAAAGGAAATCAATCATAAAGTCGTTGGAAAGTGGTTCTTTGATCACGCATCAATGCACTTTTCTTATAATATGTAGTTTATGGATTATGTTTTTTGTTTAAAATTTTCATATACCTAACTCACTTTTATTTATTTTTATAAAGCAGCCAATATAATTAATGTGAATAAAATGAGAATTATAGATCCTATCAATCATTGGCTTCGCTCTCTAAATAAGACCGTGAAAAGGTGCACTAAAGCATGTGAAAATTAAAACTCATATTTAATTACTATTTACAAAATATAGAAATAAATATCTAACCAATCACAATCAATATGTAATAATACGCTGCAGCGTCGTACGCTATGTGACTGGACAATGAATGACAACCAAATTTACGTCAAGACTAGGTCTGTGGTGATATTATTAAGCTCTATTACGTCTAGGTTCTTTTTCATATAGGACGTAAAGTACGAAATGTGTGTGGGCGTAAATTGCAGTAACTCTTACCCCGAATCTCAAACCTTCTACTAGTTTATATCAATAACCCTTATTACTTTTGTTCATCGTGACGGAAAAATACGTTATTACACTTCACCACACAAAGCAACTCCATCTACTTATTATGCGCCATGCGTATTGAATTCTGTGACACTATCAATTTTTTGGTCGCACTCAAAATTATATATTGTACATGCCAAATATGATTTTAACAACGTTTTCGTACTTCTTTAAAGGAATTGGCCCGCATGTACAAATGGTACAACACGGAATTCAAACGACAGAGATGTTATATGTTGGACCTAATATGCCTATATATACAGACTCACTATAGTCCGGTCGCGTCAATGATGACCTTTGACAGTTGACGTCAGATAATTTTAGATTATTTTACATTTACGCTTTGTTTTTATATGCTTTGTACGTACATCATTGTAATTCCAAATTTATACTTGAAATTCGATCTTCTTCGTGGTTTATGATTATTGTTTCTGATATTTGCCACAATTTTTTTAAATAATTGACGCAAATTTTATAATATACAGTATCCACTTTAAATATAAAAGCATTCGTGGAAAGGTATAATTTAAGAGGTTGCAGTCATTTCTAAATATATTTTTTTGTTAAAATACATTTCTTATAAAATACTTTTCAAAAAATGTATTAAAAATTAGAAATCAAAAAAATATCGTGTCTATAGTACAACAAATGTAGGACACTTAAGAAACAATCGTTTATCCTACGTAGTATTGAGGAAGAGTGCCCCATTTTAAAAAATTAATTGTTTAAACATAATAATTAACTTATTGCTTTATAAATATATCCATGATAGATATATTTTTATGTTTGTATATTTTCATAGTCGTGTTTTGGTGATATCACATTAATCGCATTATTGAATTTAAATGCATCAAAAATTGACGACACCCGTTCCCTCACGTTCGTGCGCTTTTCCCCCGAAAGAGATATACAACGATACCGTGATATCCCGTGAAAATGGGTACACGTGTGTGTGTCAACAAGGAAATCCTTTTTGCGGGCGAGGATCATCCGTCACGGCGTTAATGCGCGCAAAGCGAATCAATCCCGCGCCGGCGCCCCGCCGCGCCCCTCCCCGGGCATGTCTTTGAATTTCCTTCCTCGCTCTTTTCCTCCCTCCCGATTTTTTTCCCCGTCGGCGTCACTCGTTCCGCGTAGCTGGCAACCCTTTGGGCTAAATTGAATTAGGGTTTTCTGGGCTCGCGATTTGCATCGCCTCCGCCGCCGAGCGAATCTCGTGTCGCCGTCGCAATGAATAAATTAACACCGCAGAGGCAACGCTATGGGGCTGTTTTCGCAAGGGACGATTATTTAATTGATAGACACAACATTTTTTTATTCAGGATTTTGCAAATTCGTTTCTCTATTTGTACGTTCGTTTAACTCGTTTTTTTTTCGAATAATATTTATATTGATATCCTACTATTAATATTAATAATCCTTTCCGCTACCTAATTTAATGTCAGTAATTTTAACGTCCGCATATAAATATTTATTCATATTAAATGCGATATCGCTGATTTGCTATCATTCTGATAGAACGTCTTGGAATTGTGTAGCAGCGCTATCTTAAGATCGATAAAAACTTATTGTACATACTGGAACTTACTACTAATATACACTTACTAGTAGGAAATTCTTTATAACTGATATTGATTTTTTATTATCAAATTTACTTTCTGCATACTACAATACGTGGTATTTCATTAGTGATTAAAACTGACTAAAAGTTAATTTATGTGAACGGCGATATAAAATAATTGTAACGATTGAACCTGGAAACACGTTAAAAATAACGTAACTGAAAATTTTTTTTCACGACTTTAAAGTTATTCTATAAAAGTGAATAGCTAAGAACGTAAAGCGCTAACGTATGGCGTACATGTATAGTCATTTTATAATAATAATTTTTAAAGAATTGCCCTAAAAATATCGACGAACGTCAAATCAACAACGCACACCGAACGACCTTCGTGGTAGTCTAGGCCGTTCCGAATGCGCGGCTGAACTATTTCTGTGATTGTCAAATTGTAAATCCTTTTGTCTCGGCGTGGGTCTCGAGCTGCGCCCGCGACCGGCCGCCGCGGACGCGCCGGGGCGCCGCGGCCGTTAATCCGGCGCTGCGGCGACGACGTCGTCGGCGAATCGTAAAACGTTATTTATTGCCCCGGCGGCCGATTATTGCCGCGGTGTTAGTCTTCCACGCGGCTCATTTACATTCAAATTTATTCGGCACACTGTAACGCCGGGGCGAGAGGGAGGGTAGGGGGCGCTGTCGATGGTTCCGGCATCCGAGCCTGATGCGAGATTAAAGCTCGGTGCACACGTCAAGGAACCGATTCGGTTTTCTGCAGCATGTGATACGTGTCATTTAAAAACGTTTTTTTTCTAGTCTATATTCTATCATATATACGTATTTACGTTTACAGAGGAACGTTACAGTCGTAACAGTGAAAGAAGATACTTTATTGTTATGCATGTTTTTGTGTAAAATCCCTTTTGAATTTTCCCATAACACGAAATGTCCGCATCACTTTAAGTATGTAAATGTTTTTAAAATAAAATACTATTATTATTCCATGATATTCCGCGAGTTAGGAATAATCCCGTGTTCGGTCTCTCTGCAACGACTCTTGTGAATTTACAAAATTGTATTCGTTTCGGCGAGTACCTATAACGGCGCTGTAACTAACTCCACATTTTAAAACATTTATATTAGTCGCTAACGGGTATAGTTTTGTAATATCATAACAGGCCGGTAATATCTATTTTTTAAGTGTAAATTCGGTTTTAAAGAATCACACGATGAAGCAGGAATTAAATTAATTAGTTGCTACAACGACTTGCAATGATAAATAAATTGTATTAGCCAGTCTCCGGATTCGTTTAATAACATTTATCTTGTTGCCTGTAATAACATAGGTATAAATACAATCGTTGTTTAATAAAGAATTTTCAGTTTTATGCATTCGTATTATACTTAGATTTCGTCAATGTAAAGAAAGTATCCTTCGACTAACTACCTCGTCATTGGCTGCATGCAGAAAAGTGCGTTCAACACCAGAGCGCCGTGTCGTGTGTCACGTCCGTGAAGACGTCTGCCGTGACGTGGGGTGCGCGCCGGCCGCACGAGCCGGGGCCGCGTCGGGACGACGCTCGTTAGCGCCGCCCGGGTGGCGATTGAATTAATCTCAGATCGAGTCAATTCGAGGAGGTCCTCGAATTTAATAATCATCTAGGATTACGTAGAGGCGGGATAGGATGTGGTTATAAAGGACTCGGTATGTAATCAAAGGTATGTAGCGCTGATGACTTATCATTTTTGCGTAATACTATATGTAGGACCTTTGTCGGATTTGGCATTAATTAAGTCTTTGTTTTAAAATCGGAGTTTAGAATATATTTCTAATCACTGAATAGTTTGTATTATGAATTCGAAATAACAAACACGACACGTGAAATCATATGAATCTCTTTATGATTACACTAATAATCATGATAATACCGATAATCGTAGCAGACTAATATAAGAAGAAAAACTGTGCAATTCATTGTTACAAACATATAGTCGACCTGTGCATGTGCCTACACGCAGCATGCCTCCGGTGTGTTTCAGTGCAGATATGCTGTGTGTATGCATGCACGTTGCAACAAGTCTTCTAATGTTACAAAATTGCAGTCAATGGAATACCGTGGTGACACGCTCTTAATCTAGCGCTCCAAACCAGATATTTAGTACTCCAACAGTAGCAGTGCGTCTAGTTTGAACTGATCGTTAAGCCGCGGTAACAACGTACCATTAAGACAGACTCGATATGACACCGCGGTCAAAATGTACTGCACAACTTGTTGCGGTGTAGCAGGCAGGATTGTTCTTCTATTGACGATTCGTTGCCTCTACGTCCGTGCTGTGATGCAGAACTCCTTAACGGGCGTCGGCAGGCGTGTCACGTTTCGCCTCATTTTGCTTATTTCACATTGTAAACGACTCCTCTAATGAATACGTTGCTGATAGGACGTTCGAGTGAGGCTCGAGTTGATCAACATTTGCTTGTTTACAGCCAACGATGCGTTTTGTTTGTCTTGCAGTTAAACAAATTAGGGTTATAAATTTCTCAGAAGCAATAATCTGTTAATTTTCATCTGCCTATGACCATTAGTTTTGTTGTGGTTTTATAGTGGTATTGAAGCTATTTCGTTTTATAATCGTTTATTAAAATAGTACGTTGTAATCTGCATACTCCAACGTATTGGTCTATAAGCCATACCGCCTATGAAATGTATGCTTATTATATTACGTTAATATAACCTTCAATACATTTTAAAGCTGTGTATATTTAATTAACCGTAAACTCAATATTTACCTTGCCTTCAATTTTTCTTATTTACGATATGAATGATCTATTGCATGTAAAACACCATACATTCAAGGAAATGTTTAGAAATATAAAATGTATAAATATATAAGGCAAAAATTGGAAAAAGTTATATCAAGTATATCAGCCTTTAATACAGAAATAATCGGCCTCAAAATATAACAAAATAATGTACTTTAAACACTACTGGACCCCTCAAACAAACAACTTTTTTCTTAAGTAGGGATTTAATTTTTACAAAAGACCAACACATTAATTATTTGTAACAAAGAACTCAATAATTATTTATAATTTATAAATAAATGGTGCTTTGTACAAACTTCAAACTTTCAATACCCATTTTTCTCTCATTTAGGTTAAACTTTCATAAACACTACAAATATTTGTTCCTTTATTTCGTTTTGGCTTGTCGTTTCCACTGCCTATTCAGATTCCAGTTTCGTTCTCAACTCCTAACTTCGACACAACAATTGCGGTCAGCCCTCAATTCTTATCTCGTTTTCGCTCTCGACTCTAATAGCGATTCCGTTCTCGTATCAGATGCGTTTCGATTCTGACTTAGATCCCATTTTCAATCCCAATAATTCTTCACCCGCTAGGAATACAATTCTTATTCTATGTCGTATTCGTAATTTCGTTATCTATTCTCGTATGTGCAATTATTGCTGTAGTTTCTTTTTAGGTACATTTATATGTTTGTCTATGGCCTAGTAAGTACGAGGGCTGCCATTTATACATCCGGAACTGGCCTCATACAGAATAATATTTAAAAAGTAATCAAAACATTTAAAAATGGAACTCTTTGGCACTAGAATACAGTTTGTTTCATGTAACTGTAAATTGTTTTACCGTTGTGACGTCATTTTGAAAATTGTGTGTATTTATCACCATGGATTTAACTCGAGAAAATTTTTGTACGATGGTTTGTTACGATTTTAGGTATGGGCTAACTCAAAAACAGTGCATTGATTAACTAACTTTGACTTTCGGATATGAATCACCATCAAAAACCAATGTATGTCACTGGTTTAGTGAGTTTAATGTGGGCGGTCTTTGCTCACGGACAAAGAAGGTCGCCCTAAATTGGTGGTTGTGCCATGAAATAGCGATGCTGTACGGGAACTAATAATGCAAGATCGTTACGTTAGATATTGTCAGATAAAAGCGTTTCTGGGAATAAATATGACGAGCGTACCTAAGATATTACATGAAAATTTAGTTGTAAAAAAAAATTCGCGTTGGATTCCGCACAACTTGAGCATTGATCCAAGACGGGTTTGTGTCGATTGATGCAAAAAATGATAAAAAAATACAATCATGGTACGTCAAAAGCTGTTTATAATGTCTACATAGGTGATGTATATTGGATGTATACGTATGACCTCGAAATTAAACAACAGTCAACTGTGTGGGTTTTCCAAGATAAACCGAACCCAACAAAAGTGATTCGTGCCAAAAGCATTTTGAAGAAAATGGTGGACTATTTTTTGGTATAAATGGTCATGTGGTTACAATGCCACTAGAGAATCTTAAAACGGTTAATTCGGAGTGCTACACGAGCATCTTTATATCAAAAGTTTTTGAAGTAGTAAGAACAACCAACAACGCAGAATCATTCTTCATCATGACAATGCTAGCTGTCACACGTCGGCCGAAACAACTCGGTTTTGGAAGATGAAAAGATCGAATTGACGGGTCATCCCCCATACAGCCTCGATTTGGCACCTAACGATTTCTATTTATACCCAATCGTGAAGAATAAATTATGTGGTGAACGTTTTTCGAGCCACGAAAGGGCCGTTGATGCGTTTTTAAATACACGGTTTGGAGATACCTCAATCAGAATGAAAAAAGTACTATATAAATTAGTTTCTGCGCATGCCAAAGTGCATCGATCATCATGGCGAATATTTTGAAATACAATAAAACCACATTAAATAATAGATATTTGTTTCTTTTTGATATTTCGAACACATAAATAGCAGTCCTCATATGAATATGAAAGTTGAAAAACTCTGAATGTTGAAATTACCGAACGGGCAGCAGTAAAACTTATACTTAATAGAGAAATAAAACAAAAAAAAAATCTTATTAGTGAAAACATTTTTGGAATGGGTTTAGTAGGTTCAAAGATTACCTCTACACACAAAAACAAAAAGGTTTCCTCCCTTTTTAATATTAATGAACATATACATTAATTTATTATTATTTATTTTTTGTTTATTAATCATCATGGATCATCTATTAGGAATATGGATCCAGGTAGATTGACCTTCGGAATACTGATCCAATATTCCACAGATATTCTACTATCCAAAATGTCCATAAGGTGTTAAAAATTTCACAAGGCATATCGAAAATATCGAAAACCTACTTTCGTCAAGAGAAGTAAACGTTATTTATAATACCAAATCAATAATCATATAGTTTATTGCAATAAACTTTTAACATTTCAACATAAAACTTTAACAACACTAAACTTTCGTTATAGTAATCGGATATTTGGTGACCTATTACGGTGACCATTGATTACGTTATAAAAGCAGGCAGACACATTTTAATTATTGACGTCTGTGTGATTGTGCAACTTAATAAGTCATATATTTGTTTTAAACCAAAATATAATTAAATTATTCATGTTTTAACGTCTATAAAAACCTGTGAATAACATAAATGATCCGAAGTTGGACATTAATATAACAATTAATTATACGTTTGTAACACTTTATGAATAGTGTTTAGTTAACATTATTATAATGTTTTTTCGACCATTATACAACGTAAATTTGTGGCTTGGATTAGCCTGAAGAAATAATAAGAAACCTCGTACTTTTTCCATATTAATTTGTATTAATGATACTTTGCTGCAAATTAGTATATCAAAAAAAAAATTAGTTAGATGAGTTAAAAGGATATCTTAATGTTTCCTTAACCTAATGTCATATGGTATCTAGCTCTGTAGCTACTTGCCTTCAAATATATAAAGAATTTTTTGTAGCAGAACAGGCCGTATGGACAATCAACAAACTACATACCTTTTTGCCATGTGCCTGTAAAAACTAAGTTCAAGGGAATTGGAATCTTAACTCTGGCATCTCAACTTCTATATGTAAGAAAAATAATAACACAAGTAAACACGATTTTTGAGTCTGAGTTCTGTAGTGCCAATTTTGATTAACTATAACTAAACAAAGAAAAAATACTTTTATCTAATAAAGTTTGCTTTTGTAGTATCCAGAACGAAATTTAAATTTCAAGAAAATCTAATCTTTTTAATTCAGTAGAATGCAAAATCAAGAAAAATAAATTTAATTTATATGTTAATCACTTTTATTTACAAATAACAATAAAGATAAATCTCCAAATATATAAAAAGAAACAGAAAAAAGCTTTGAAAATGAATATTTTTTGTTTTTCTTCTGTGCGAGTAGGAACTTTCTTGTATTAGACTCCAAATGTAGTCACCCATCATGTTCTCATTATATTATCCTTGATAACGTTCAAAGTTCATCATATCTTGATGAAAGCGTTTCCTTGTTCTTCTGAATATGCCCCAAGTTATCTTTAAACTGGTCTAAGTGAGCATTTAGCATATGTACTTCAAGGGAAATTCTGCAACCCATGACTTTGAAATTATCAAGCATTTTAGAAATGAGCTCTTTATAATTTGCACCTTTTTTATTGCCAAGAAAGCCATGGATCACTGCTTTAAGGCTGAGCCACGCTTGTTTTTCGTGGACTTTCAATAACTCGGGGAATTCTTTACTGGTCATTAATTTCTTAATTTGTGGACTGACGAAAATACCAGTTTTAACTTTAGCCTCTGACAATTTAGGGAAAAAAATCTTTAAGTATTCAAAAGCTGGAGAATTTTGACAAAGAGCCTTCACAAATTGCTTCATGAGGCCTAATTTTATATGCAATGGAGGCATCAAAATATGATCGGCCTTCACAATCGGCTCATTCTTAACATTATGTTTTCCTATCTGAAACTCGATCCGTTTAGACCATGACTGCTGCTCTGAAGTGTGTCGGCTCTACTGTCCCATAAGCAAAGATAGCATAGATATTTAGTGTATCCGCATTGCATTCCCAACAGAAAACCCACCATCCTGAAATCCCCATCACTGGCCAAACATACCCTTCATACTTTAAAGTTTGAAGCATAATTTTAACGCTTTTATGATTTTCTTTGAGCATTACAGAATGAGCCAGAGGTAGAGATGATAATTTATTGCCATTATGAAGGAGAACTGCTTTTAAACTTTTTGTAGAGCTGTCGATGAAAAAACGCCACTCAGAAGGAACGTAAGGGATTTCGATTGTTTCGAATAAACTTTTCACATCATTGCAATAACAAAGTCCGTCTTCCTTTGTAAAAAATGCAGAAAATATTTCATGATATTTCCTTTGATCACTTAAACATCCATCTTGAGTGAATTCCATTGTTTCTGCCGTGAAAGTAATATTTCTGCTTTAAGTTGAAGTAGGTTTAAGTCTCTAACTAAGTCATTAAGCTCTTCTGAATTATTAAGGCGAGGTTTAACAGGTACTGATTCGAGTGAGAATTCACTGCATCCGCTACTACCAGACACTTGTGATGGCGGTAGCTGTTCCCTCGTATTTGAACGAGAAGGCACAGGGAAATGTTCACTGTGGGGTACTGGAGCGGTTGTTGATGGTAGATCTGGGTACTGAATTTTTTTGGCATTTTTCCCTGCACGGCACTTGCGTGGATTAACTACACAGAAGTAGCTATCACTGATGTGATTAGTGGGTGCCCTCCATATCCTTGGTACTGCAAACTTCATACTTTTTTTTCTCTTCGACACCAGGCTGGAAAAAAAAATAGCATACAGAGCAATTAGTATCCTTGAAAGTTATGATGTGTGTTTTTCAGTTACTACATGAGAATTTAGGTGCCCATATTTTATCTTGACTTCGAAAATGGGTCAATTAAATTAATCTTCACAGAGTTTTATATTTGACAACAAACTGAATTTTTTAGCCCTCACTTTAATGTATTCGCCGCAAATGTAGCAAAAAGAGTTAACATAATTTTTACACTCTTTGGAAGGTATTTTAGACTTCGTGCAAACACAAATGACGTCGTTTTTTGACAATGCTCGTGCGACTATCTGCCACTTCCCGCTTCACACCATACCACCCTCCAACCCGTCTTTTAACCGTTGCTCTGCAAATTGTCTGTCAAAATTTTAAAATACATATTTATTTTTCTTTGGAAAATATACAAAAGCAAACTTTATTTGCTATGAATGGAGCCTCTGGTTACTTTTAGCTGTAGACAATCAGAAAATATTAATTTAGTGACAAACCCAAATTTTTGTTTTGTTGACTTGTGTAAATTTAAGAAACGTACTGTTGGAGAAAATGTGAATATTATAACTAATAATAGACTGTATTTATATGTCAGCGGATTACATAATTATTTGTGGAACTGTGTTCAAACTGTATCAGATTTTGTATATCTACAGATATGTTCAAACTGTATCTACAGATATAAAAAATTTACCGTTATGTAAATTCAAAATTATTATAATCAAATACTTGGTAAAAAAGCTATAATTAAATTTCAATTATTTGGAGCACAAAACATCGATGGAGGTAATCAGCTCGATTTCTTGTCGGCTTGTTTTATTTCGGTGATAATTTAAATTTGATTGTATTTATAATTAAATTCATAAAGAACTACTATCATTAATTCATAATATAATGGCGTATTTAATGTCGTATAAATTTATTAATGACGTATTTCAAGTATAATTTTTCAGGTCTAATTTCATTACCTAGGAAATAAATATGTTTTTGATTTGATTTGAAGCGAAAAAGATTCAATAATATTACAATAACGTTGTCGTCAAATGTCCACTATATAATATCCACTGTTTAATTTCATTTAAACAATTTTCGAATTCTGTTTATATGCTTATTAGTCTCCGCTGAACAAGAGCTCGCGTTAAATAGAAGAACTGTACACGGTCACCCTTTAATATTTATGTCTATATTCTGATATTACTTAGTTATAATACGCTAGATCGTTGTCGTTAATCACTTAATATGGAATGCAATTTAAATGTGCTATGGCGATATAAAAAGTTTCGAAGATAAAACTGAATTTTAGTTTCTAGAAATGAGAAAGGTCATGCAAATATTGCATAAATTATTGAGCAGACAGATATAGTTAGTATGAAATGTCAACACAAAGAAACCGATTCGTCGCTCCTAATGCCGCTAATCTCATGGCCATTTTATAATTAATAGGCATTTCAGTACCGTCTTTTGAACAAACTAATAATGGCTAATTACCTTTTGCAAATAAATATTTTCCTTGTGAACAAATTGAGGTAGTTTTTTTTGTTTTTAGAACAACAAAAGCCACGCCCAAGTTTTCTCTTGATTTCAATAAAAATTTGGAAAAGTTCAAACTCACTTTTTTTTTCAACTTAGTATAATATATGTGTATATATTAATGAAAGTTAAATTAAACATTTATCATATTATATTTATTTTCTCAATTTCGATTTTCTTTTCATATTTAATTTCTTTTGTAATACTTTGTGATTAAACAAAAAAAAAGGAATGATAAGTGAATGTTACTAATTATAGTAAACTAAGTCAAAAAATGCTATTTATTACTATCCAATCTCTTCGAAACAGATGGTGACGAGGAAATATATTTTGTTACTACTAGAGGTCGCCACTATTAGTGCGAGTCCCTTTTTGGTATATCAAGTTATACTTTTTATTAATTATAATTTAACGACATCGAATTAGGCAGCCATTTTTAATAGAAAATGGCTGCCTTCCAGCAATTCGGAAACTACTGTTGTAATTTTAAAGCTAATAAAAAAAAAAAGTTATATTAATGGATTTTCTCACATGTGATCGTGTATTTAAATTTTGCAGAGTCGATTGACAGAATCAATTTCGTTAACTATTTTGATGTTTTTTTTTCCATTACATTAAATCATTTTGTGAAGCCGACAGTATTAATCTTCCTTAAATTATCTGTACAATGCTGTTCAGATTTTCCCATTTTCATTTACTGACGAGAGTACAGCGATAAAAGTAGTTGCTGACAAAAGGTGAAAAAAAATGTTTGATCATAAACAGTTCTCAAATACTGCGCATTACGTGTAGTGCAATAATGTAGATGATACAGAAAACGAACAGAACAAAACTGTCCTTCATCTTTCCTCTTACTAAAAGAAGTATTACAAAGCAGACTTTCAATGTATGACTATTGGCTCATTCCTTTGAAGAATCTGTAATGTTTATATTTTGTTGTACTTAGTGTAGCAATATTCCATTTGTAAATATTATGCATTTGCAATGTTGCTTTCTGTTAAAAACATTCAAAAAATTTTTTTTCGGTATATTACTTCATACAGTTAGATATAGAGCAATGTAACGATAAACAATTTTTTTCCCGCGTTGTTTGTTTTGGTTGTTAATAAGATAACTCTATTTGTTTGATGTACATATAAATTATTAAAATTTATTATTCTCTTGAAACTATTCAAATAACATTTGTCATAATATAGTTACTCGTATTATTATTATAATTTTTCTCTGTGCATCGCTTCCATAGTAAAGGATGTATTTTATAAATTTCGTTATGATACGTCTTATCATTATACCCACTACGACGAAAAAAAAAAGAATATATTAATTATAACTTTGCAAATCGCTAAAAAAGAAAGATAATGAAATGTGAAGTATTTTTTGTTCCAATTCTCGTTTAAAAATGCGGTACAGTAAAGGAATAAAAAACATCTAATGCTAAATGCGGGGGCGCAGGATGTTAGTGCGGGCGACACGCACGACGAGGATGTAAACAGTTTGTTGGCCGACTCGATGCAAATCGTCCGCTCGGGACGATTTAGTGTTAAACCTGCCGCGATGTCGCCTACACGATACCGATTTTTTTTCCTTGTGCCGTTTATCGGACTACATCGTTGCCCCTTTGAAAATCGGCCGATAAATTGTAAATTGATGAACGTTCGGCGAAAGAGGGTGCGTCGATGAGGCAATGCAAAACGAGAACCGGCAGGGTAGGCCTGCACGCGGCTGGGAATAAGATATACTAAATACAGAAAAATAATACATGTTAAAATATAAGTTATTTTATGTATTCTCATTAAATATCAGTTTAATGTAAAAAAAACAGTCTAATGTGAATCTCATCACATATTGTCACTGAATACCGAATACGTCAAAGGATGTTCAATTTGCCGTTGGTCAATTACGCCGTGACAAATGTTGCGATTAGTGAGTCTGAAGTTTGATCATATATTTGCTACAAAATATGACGACCAGAATTGCTGTTTTCACAAAAAGTATGCTATGTGTACTTGAGTATTAATTCATAAAGTCATAAAACTCATAAAACATTTGAAAAATATTTTACTCCGTTATATACATTATTGCTTTTGCCGCGGTTTACTTTCAAACGATTTCAAATGCTTGCGGTTTCGACTGTCTGTATATTATCTCTGCCAGGACTATAAATAAGTTACAAGGGCGTGCTGGGAACTGTAAATGTTGATGTGCTTCTACTTAACTTCTCTCATGCCCGAGTTCACGTGGCGGGCTGTAGGTTAGTTAATATTTTTAACTGCACCTGAGTTTCTGACAGTAAAGCTACAATCATTCTGTATAGAGAAGCCTAAGTTAAATTGTATTACTTTAGACATTTACCCATTGAAATTTAGTTCCCTAGAATAATGAAGCTCTGTGAGTTTCACGTAACTCTATAATACCTGATATATCATTACCTACTACAAATCCTCACGGCCAAGTTGCGGATAAATATTAGTAGGTGTTGTATATACCTTCTCGTTGTATTTGTATTGTCTTTAAAGTTGAAATATAAGATAATGATTTTTGAATACTCAAATGTAAAAAATATATGATTGCGTATATCTGTATACCCAGTTTTAGATAAGCACATAGAAGTCGTTAATAGCGAGAACCAAATAAAAGCAAAAATGCAGATTTTGTTGTAGTAATAAGATATTACATTTGCCTGCGACCATTTACGCATGGAGTTAATTTTTAAAAATTAAATAACTTTCCATGAGCTTATTTAAATGAAAGAGATGTAATATCTTACCCCAAGCTACACTCGGGTTGCCCGTGAAAACATCATGAAAATTAGACTAATGATTTTGAAGACTAACGTGTTCGAACAGATAAATAGACGGACAAATAAATTCTCAAAAATAGTCCTGCAGTCAGTGCTCGTAATCAGATTTTGCCAAATATTTTCAAACTGCAGACGCGACGGTTCCACAATTTTAATGGATGTATAGTCATGTAATTGAAAAAAAACACTGACATACGGACACATTTCTTAATTACATATATTATTAACATCAGAAGTGAAACCTTCAGAAAATTAAACTGCGAGAAAATGAGACGATAAAATATCAGGACTAGATTGATTATAGAGTATATTTATTATAATATTGGTACTAAATGCAAAAGTTATTTTATATTTTATTATCCAAGTTCAATGTTTTCAATTTGAACAGATACAATGAGCAGGTGCACATAAGCACACATACCTCTTTCTCTCGCATTCTGTCTCATCTCACATTCTATCTCATTCTCTCGCAGACATTCTATTTCATCTCACATTTTATCTCATTCTCTCGCACGCTAGATCCTATAGATGTATATGGTTGTTTCTGTTTACTGTCGCTTTTTCGTTTCATCGAGTTTCAAATCACAACGGTGCTAAAGAAGTCTTCACTTTAAAAACGTAAGTATTTGAAAATGTATCCTCTAAATTCCTGCCAATTGATTTATATTACGTATCAAATTATTTTAAAATTATTATAGATTTTTTTTCCCAGCTGAATTTTTATCGTGAATTACAACAAATACCTGTTTTTGCCGTGCGCACTGTAGAGTCGCATTTATACAGTACGGAAGTCGGGCCGTGCCGTGACACCAAAGGGGTAGGCAAATTTTGAATATTTAAACAGTCGTTTACGAGCGACACGAGAAAATAATAAAATCGGTGGAACTCGACTTTTTTTTTGTATCCCGTGGTTCAGCATAAAATATGTCAAAGTAATTACGTCCAATAATAATATGATTGTTTATGGGACGATTGTTAGTTCATTAAACAATAATCTTATGATTGTATTTATTGTTATTATTGCGTGAATACTGCGTAACAATTTTCTTTCAATATAATGTGAATAAGATTACTATTCCGTAAGGGGTTTATATTGCATTCTATACCAAAAACGTATTACTATGGTTTGTCTTAGTCGCAAAAGCGCTGAATATTTTGTGTGCTTATTGATAAATCGCTATTATATCATACTTTGAGGTGAAAACTAATTGAAATGCTTTATATATATAATATTCACAAGCAGCCTATTATAATTGAAGATTATATTAGTACAGTGCTATTGATATGTTTGCGACGGTCTCGTATCAGACGAAGACATTGTACTGGGATAATCAACGTATCCGATATGGTTTTTGTTTGGTGACTCGCATTTTACTCTTGAAAGTAAACCATCATCAGTACATGTATTTCATATCCGATGTATTTTACACCGACTTTCTACTGGATTCCGATCGCCCATATTCGACGGAATACATGTCTAGGACGATCCGACGTCCTCGTTTAACCCTAAAAATAGATCGATCACGAAAGCGATCCAATCTCGCCGTTGTTCTGTGTTTCCGTTATAAATTCTATTCCCTTCATCGTTCCGTTACCGAATTTATTGGTGGCCGTAAAAGAAATTATCGTGGTACTGGATGGTTATGATCGTAAAAGCACTATTCGAGCACACCGAGTTGTCAGTGTTTCTTAACTTTCATCGACTAGCATTACATGATATTCTTTTATTCGATATACACTTACCTACCTATCTATTATACATTTGGTATTTTTAGAGTATTATTTGCGACCTTTAGCCGCTTCTCCGTTTGCTAGTTTGTCCCAGTAAAACTATTATACTTATATGATGTACGAACGAAACAGACGTTTTCTATTTTTGACTCGAAGTTCCTTATCGCTCGTCACACTGACACTTGGCGAATGTGAACCACCCCGAAAAAGTGTTACACATCAATTTTCGCGACGCTTTTTCTATTGCTTTCAAAAGCTCATCTTAGTTGTCTGTTTTACACCGTCAATCGCCAACGTTGAATACATCGGTTGTGGTTTGATACCGAAGTAAAGCAGTTTCGGGCGCGATCAGTACTTGGATGGGTGACCGCCCCAGAAACACCGCGTGATACTCTGGCTTTTAGCTGTTGCTTTTTTTAACATTTTGTCACTAAAGATGGACGATTAATTTCTTTGAATTACTCTCAAACGCTATCAATTCTGTTGTCTGTTACTTAATCTATAAATAAAACAGCAGGGAAAATAATTTTGTAAATTGAAGATATTAAAAAAAAATGGATCTATCCACGCGTGCGCACACACACACACACACACTTATATATGTATAAATTTAATATGAGGGCGTCCATCTGTGAATTTGTTCGCGAACTCCGCAAAAACTATTCAATTTAATTCTATGAAATTTGATATGGTAATAGTTTATTACTCTAAGTAACACATAGCACAGTCTTAATCACGGTTTGCTACTATTTTTTTACATTATGTTCGTATTTTGTACAAAACCGGAATCTAGATCGAAACCGGTATCGGAATTCAAATTAGAATTAACGTCAAGATCACGGTTGACAGCGCGATCGGTCGAATAAAAAATGTAAGAATTCGTTCCTATGTACGCATTGGCGAAGTTCGGGAGAAAGCTACGAGTATACATAATATATTGCGAAAAGTACTTCAGTCCGACGGGTGTCCCACGACACTTCCCTTTAATTTCTGCACGTAATTTCCATCTCCACCTCCGTAGCAGGCCCACAAACAACGGGGTGACGTCACGGCCGCTCAGCCCTTCCGCTCGGATGTCGTACTTTCGCCGTCTACGGCTCATTAAAATTAGGTTTGTGCCGCACTGTTTCGTGCGCCGCGACGTTTGCTTCCTAATCGCCGATTGCAACGAACCTATTTGTCTTTTTATAAAGCGATACCTTCTACTTAGGGTACTGCGGGAGTTCGTTGGAAGTCGAACCTTCGCTATGATACTTCTACTATTTATTTTTGCTCATCCATTTCCTTGTAGATTAATAGGAAATGCTTACCAAATTTCGTATTACTTAACTTTCACGAGATTTTTGTATAAATTCCCAATATACTGCACGCATAGTGTCCATGTCGCCTATATGTGAGTGCACAATTCAAGAAGTTTTTATGTTTAGAGTTTAAATAACAAAGTTTGTTACCTGTCAAAAATCACATAAATTGTGTAAACAAATGTCATAAATTTTGATTCAGCTTCTACCTAGTTGTTGGAGGAACATCAAAAGCTTCCATAACTTTGCAGGGACATGCACTCACGGGGAATAGTTTACTTTTTTTTCTCAACACTCTCAGATATTATTGATAATACCTCGGCAACCGAGCTTATCCGGCTAATTCCAGTTTGCCGTGGTAATATGATAATATCTCATAGGAAAAAATTCATATCTCATACAATTTAAAATGCAAAATATAATTACGTACAATAAACTTTGCCGCTCTGAATAGGCTGTGAATTGTGTACTGCGCAGGTATTTTGCTCCCCGACCCTTCCTTCTCCGCCGCGTTCCTATTTTACGACATTGCGGCGCTTTCCTGACGAACGTCACAGCGGCAAAGTTCCGTGCATTGTGCTGTATTTTATTTATGTAATGCCGTCTATATTCTATATCATGTAGTGTCATTTGTTGTTGACAACAATCACCTAACAACAATATAATTACGTGGAAATCCCGGAACTGATGCTAAACACAAGAACGTTTAGATTTTTTTTTATCTATTTTTCCAGAGGAGACACCCATACAGATAAACTTGAAAAGCAAACCTTTGTCAAAATAAAAAAAAAATCTTCACACTCGTCAGGGCCGTTTTTAAAATCGTTGTGGTTTTTGTACAAGACCTGCTCGTTTTATAATATAGAATTTTCTTAGACGCATATTAAAATAGTTTATAATATTTAATAATATATTTCGTAAGGAAACTCTTAAACGTTACTCGTTTAGCGTCAAAATTTCACATAATTTCCTTATTTATTTCATTTTGAAAAACGATCCACAATCTGTACACCTAACGTCCCTTTCGGCCACAAGATTCTTCGTGCACTTAACCTTTTTTTTTTCTGTATCTTCACTCGATCCATAATGCTAATGTACATTTTACAGTTTTGTGCACGACAATCCATTAAAACTATGACCGTTTTGTTTTAGTTTCGTGACAACCTATTATTCGTTTTCAAATTTTAATGCGCCATCGACTCCTACTCCCGTCATTACATTATACAGCGTTGATGCATCGTTCTATTGGTTAGGTAGACGAAATCACTATTATATAAATACCTACTTTATTTGTTGTTCTTTTTTTTAAATATTTTATGTATAAATAACGCACAGCTCATTCAAATCTGCTTTTCGATGGAAAAACTTTATTCGCCTCTTGTCAACAACTATTTATATCGCTGCACTTCTCGTTAGTACACCAAAATTGGAAAATCTGCTTACCCACTGTACATGTGATTTGATAAAGATTATTTCGGTCAGTTTTAAAAATGATTTAATGAAAAGAAAAGAAAACATAGTTTAGAAAACGTTCCCGTCGACCAGGACGTGCCTTGTGTGAAATTTAAAAACACGAGGAACTTGTGAAAAAAATAATTTAGCCTTTTTTATTAGACTTAGAATTATAGCAGATAGTTTCTATTAAAAATGGACTTTTGTAAGCACTGTTTTTTTTTTGAGTGGAAACGCTATTGAGCTGATTTAAACTGGGTGTTCGCTTTTTCAAAAGTTGTAACAAATCACAATGTCCAAATTAAAAGCGGTCCTAAACATAAATTTATATTCTTTAATCAAATTCAAACTCCAATGAAAGATATAATGCCATAAAACGAAGATGCAGACAAAATTATTTACTTGGTATAAATCGGGTATGTGTTAAATTATTTTTCCTATTCAAAAAGTCTACATAATAAACTTGTCCAAACTTCCGTAAAGACAAGAAATAAAAAAAAATAAAATTAAAATAATCAACGTCTCATTAAAGTAAAATAATCAACCGTACGACAGCGACAGTGCTGAAAATGTGACAGACTCGATGTGCATAGATACCGATTCCATATGAATTTCTAACGAGGGCTTATTATTAGGACCCGTTACTACGCACATCTATTACCTATTCTATTCTAGTTTAAAAGTCCAGTTTAATTTGTTTTTTGTACTTTTATAATTTGATTGTTGCCTTTTTAATTTATTTCTGAAGCCGCTAAACTTGACCGTGGCATCAAACTTACTTTGGGCCTACAGTACTATGTACAATCGATGAGAATTTAAAATTATGTTTTATAAAATCTAGTATATGTAAAGCTTGAACCGGTGCTAAGAACCTTTACGAATTCGCTCATGAATTCCCGCACCGAATAATTATAAGCACTTTTGTCGCCTATAATTAGAAAAACAAGTAGGTATGCCGACTATTACTATTAAACTAGTCTAAAATAAAGTGTATCAGCCAAAAAGCGTATCTTCATGGGACTTCCGTCATTTTGTGGAGATGCACAGTTTTTCGGCAATAATTCAAATATTCAATCATGTTTAAAAATTATTTTCGTTGCAAGCATTTATTAAGTGTTATCTTCCTAATTATTTTCATATTTTTAGGATATTTAGAAAATAGATGTGGGGGACACAATTTCTGCTACTTTTGGAGGGATTATTTCAGAAATTATTCACGTAATCAGAAAAATTGTTTAGAAACATTAAAGTATTTTGAAGAGAACTGTCGAAATATGTGCCACACATTGATGTTTGCTGAAAAAAAATTTTTTTCGCGAGTGTCTTATTCGTACGAATTTACAAATTGGTCTCCTCTTCGAAATCTAACAGGATCAGGGAAACCAACTCCTTTGTCACTATCAGAGAAGAAAGAATTTCCAACGCTTACCTTATCTTCGGCTATTATTGGCATCTTTATATTCAATCATCCGACTAGATCGAGTATAGAATGTGATTTCTTACTAGAACCAATCGCCAGAGGTGTGCGGTTTCGATGAGCTGGAGACGAGTCTCAACAGAACGGTTAAAATATGGACTTGCAATTCGTCAACACGAAATTCGTTTGCGGGTCGTCGGTTGTATCGTGTTGGGTTACATTTTATAAGTGGCATACTGCAATTATACGTCTCACAGTAGAAAGCGTGTTACTTCTAACCAACTAGCTTTTGTTTTCAGCTCCACCCGTATAGACATAAAATGATAAAAATTCTTTTTTAGATGGGATTTGCGTAAAATCCGTTCTTAGTGAGCGTCTACATACCGAAAAAAGTAACCATGCCCAATTTCAAATCAATCGGACCTACAGTCACGGAGATCTCGTGATGAGTCAGTCAGCGGTATTTTGCTTATATACGTATAGAACGTATAGACATAAGCTAAGCTATCTTCCGCATACGTATTACTACGGAGAGTTGATGTATCCATAAACCTTATCAAAATGGAGTGTCTACACAAAATTCTTAAATAATATTTTGTTAAGTGCACAATATGGTCATAACTTTTAGCCTGAAGTGTCAGCCGGGTGCGGTGACGGCACCGCGAAGGGTCAGGGATAGGAATCGAGATCGGGTTCGAGAAAGAAATGAGAATTGTGCTTCGTCGTCGACGGGGCCGCCGCCGCCGTCGCGCGTACCCCGGCTCATTTATCACGATTTCGTGACATTTTTTCCCCGTTCCGACGCATATAGATGTCTCGTGAAGGAGTCGTCCTGCGACGTGTATCGGACGACATCGGAATGCGCCGGCCGTCTGGCCGCGGGCCCCCGGCGCTATGACTTGAAACTATCCTTTTGGAACACACGCTTCGACGTATTTACAGAGGAACAGTATTAACTATATAAATGGACACAATACTCCACGAACTATACGTGTTTGTTTTCTTTTTTGTCGATCTATAGCTAGTTACGAAATCTTAAGATGTTTGTTTGGTTTCAAAGTCAATAGTGACACCTTTTTCAATACCTTTTAAATTTTATTACGTAAAAAGCGAAATATGTATATTGTAAATTGTGACTATAAAAGTCGTTGATGTTTTGTTTGGGGTCCTGCATCTAGGGGTTGAACCAGCGCCTACAGTGGTTAATCGCACCGGGAGCTGTGGCGTCGGCTAATGGAAAAATATTATATATATTTTTGTCTCTAACTAATAAACTTTAACTATTATTTATTTTAGTGTAATCGCAAAATTATGTTTTGAGATATTTTGTGCAAGGGCAATTTTTAAAATTCTGTTAAACGTAAAAAATAAACGATCCATTTCAACAATTTTTTTTTTCTCTACGTTATCCGAGACAGAGATCGGGATGTTCATAAGATCAATAGCTTCAAAATTTTATTGAAAAAAATACCCAAGGAAACTGATTCCAGAATATGCAATAATATCCAATAATACGCATGCAAATTCCGCGTATACACCAATGCCAAAGTAAATAATATATGTATTTTTGGCATCATCTCCGTCCAATTTTTATGTACATCCAGTGTAATAATGCTTATTATATTTAATTCCATATGACCTGTTTATATAGCAATTTTTGTAAAACACATCGCAGTGTAACTATCGACTTCAATTTAATCATTTAAATACTTATTGTTTGGTATTTTTGAATAAAACGGGAGTTTTACTTAATAAAATAAATAAATTATTTCAACGCGATAGAAATGGATAAACATTGTTGTATATAATAGAAGTGTACGCGCCCGGACAGAACAGGAATCGTCAGACCGCTAGGCTTATCCTATACGGCCGGCTTTCTTCCCAACGGTCCAGAAGCATGAGCCAAAGATCGTGTAGTGACCCGCAATTCTCTCACTTCACTCATGCTAACGGCAGTTTAAATTTATATGGCTTTTCCGAACTAGACCGCGTTTTATTTGCTTTGTCTAATAGAGCGCTCGCGCACTGATCAGCCGCTTAAAGACCCATCACCGCCACTAGGTCCACCCCGCTGTCACAGTCTCTATATCATAGGGAATAGTTTATAAATTAGGGATGAAATGACGTAAACGAGAAGAAAATTTATAGTTTTATGCATATACATATTTAAACTAATTTATTAGATCAATCATTGTATTCTATTACTATTATTTATATGTGAATATCTACCATTGACATATGTATATCGTAGCCGAATATTCAAAAATGCTAGTACGACTGTAAATAGATGATTTGACGTCTTTCCTTTATTTACTGTATTTTTACACATATGATATCAATCATCATTATTACAGCAAGTATAACATTAAATTATGATCAACATAAAGAATAAAATCGCAGGCGACTCTCCAAAGACTCGTTCTGGGTAACAGAGCGAATGTGGCAATATTTCTTTTTTTATTCTTCGGCCGCATGCCGTCGCGCGCCGTCAAAGGCGCCGTCCGGCGAAACGCTCGTTCACGGAAGCGCGCCGCCGGGGCCGTCTGGCCAGGAGCGGAGCCTCTACAGACTTCGCCATTTATTAGATATTTCTGGAAGTCGCTAAAGACACGATGAATAATTGAGAATGTGACTTTTAAAATGCCACTTTCTGAAAGAGTAGAATAAATAAATACTTTTTCATTGTACAAAGAAATAAATTCTAATATAATAATGTAAATTTATATGTTTTTTTTTATGATGTAAAGTGGAAAAACTTATAATCACATTATACATTCGAAAAATAGATCTACAAGGTATTGGTAGCGCCATCTGTTATTGAGTAGCAGAACTAATACTTGATTATCATTGATCATGAGAACAGCGCTTTTATTGCTTGATAAATAAGTCAATATAATCTAATAGTATTTTCTAGACATATTTTTGAATATAATTAAATTTAACAGCTACACCTACAAAATAAGTTAGATAATCCACTTTTCCTATTCAATACCATTGTCAAAATGTCAAAACATTTATCGAAGCTGTGGATTAATCATGTAATGTTTTGTTTACTAAAGATCTGCAACAAGGAGTATACGTACTTTTACTTTAATCAACTAATTAATTATAAGAAAATAAGCATCATCTACAATTCAGAATTGAATAATCACTGTCTTTGTACTTAAGTATAATGTTAATAGTGAAATGTGATATATTTATGTCATAAGCACTATCCATTTTATCTGTACATGTAATAAGTTCCTAAAGAATTTTCTATCTGTTTGTTTATGCACTAAAATGTCGACATCAGTAGAACTGAATTATATATGATTTTTATTCACGTAATGATATAAACTTGGACTAATTTGTTTTTTTTTCTTCACTATAAATCGGTTGACAAATAAATAGACATGTCAATTTCAAAGTGCTTTTCGCGCACATTTCGAAATGACGCTTACACAAGTTAACAGAAAAAATGCTGCTCGACTGCTTTATGGGTTTGCAATGACTAAACGATTGTGGTAGCTTTTGTCACGGACTGCGAAAACTTCTGAACGTATCGAAGAAAATAGTACGAAGGTATTGAGGGCGGAAATTGAAGCCAGAACCATCAAAACAAAACCTAAAATGATTTTTCATGTTCAGGAGGGCGGAGCTCCAAACCTTGCATAGTGTATGTCTATTGATAACTTTCGCTAAGAAATATAGCATAAACATTTGATCTTGTAACCATATAATAATAATAATATAAACTCACGCTTATTTCATAAAGGGGTAGGCAGAGACTATAGATTTCCACATGGTTAGATCTTTGCGTGTCTCTCTTGCTTCACTGACATCTGTTAACCTTTTCATGCAAGCTCATGAGTTTAGGGTGCATTAAATTTTTCCCTTTTTTAATGTGTCACCAATATGGTTTGCATATGATTTTCTAGAGCGATTCTTGTTGACTTTTTCATCAAACACGCTCGCTCTATAGATTTGTTTTGTGAATCTACTTCCATTCATCCTTTCAGTATGGCCAAACATCGCAACATACCGTTTTCTGCTCTAGTCACTACATCTTTCAAACCACACTATTCTCTGGCATCACCTTTCCTACATCTACTTTTCAAAGGCACTACGCACATACTACGCAGAGACTGCATCTCCACACACAGAGAGAAAAATAGTGAACTACATGAACAATTACTAAAATACGAGTAATTCCCACGACAACAAAAGTTTTGTAAGAACTACAAGTCCGGTTTGGTAATTCTTTTACAAAATTTTAGTAGCGAGTTTTGTAATCGCCTTAACTATGACGTCACGAGTCTTTCTTGTTATTACGAAACCTTTTGTAATTTCAAGTACATAGAAATGAAATTGAATACTGTATTTTTTAATTTTTATTATGCATTTGTAATATTAATAATTACAAATACATACTAGAAATGAATAATGACGTTCTATAATTTCTGGTGTGGTGCTACTAATATTGAATATTAAATTTTTTAGTGCCAACTACTTAATTATTAGTATTCAATATTACGTTTTGAAGTTTTCCATATGTAGATTCATATGTGAATTTTTTTGTAAGTATTAATTTGTTTTACTACTTCCTGCAATTACTAAAACGGTTTTATTGTTATTGCATTTCGATATTACTCAACTGGCAGAGCATACTCCGAAATAAACTTTAATCTTTAAAACATCAAATTACTGATAATGGCTATTACGAAATCATATTTTAATTCTTGCAAAAAAAAATTCTCTCAGGGTAGCATTGGTTTGACTGTCATTTTTCCTGTCACGCCTAACTTTTACTCGTGTATAGGGGTAGGGATCAGGATCCCATTACCGATAGCCAAAAGCACTTGTCGTAAGACACTTTTATTATTCATAATAGCAAACAGGGCACCGTTCACTTTATTTCCAACATTCGCGCTCCTTTCTCTTATATCCAGTATTCCCTTATTTATGTCCTAGAATCATTAAAGTACATTATGAGATCTGAGGTTCCTTTCAGGGAATATTTGTAACCGTGCATTAAAAAAATAATATGCATGTCCCAACACACGTACAAAATCACACCCCAACAATATCTTCTTTTAAATTTAACAGTAATATTAAGTTTTCTTCGGGTGAAGTTAAGTTTCGGAGTAACGATAACTTTGCATTCCATGTAAACGGATATTTGTAATCATAATCTGACTTGACGTAGCCGTCAGATCATGATGATCACTCAAAGTTCAATTCAAAGTAAACCCTTTCCAACGAAAGTCGCAAATTTGGACTAACAAGCTCGCATCATTTTCCTAGCTCATGCATGGATTTAAATATCAATAATTTTATGAGGTACAAAAACCTTTTTAAAAGAATTGCACGTCGAACTGCATTGGTCCTTCAACGAAGTACGAATACCCGGCATGCATTAAGCCTGTTTGTAAACGATAATTTTAAACCCTCTAGAGGAGACTTGTATTGAAATGAGATGATAGTTTATTTTCTTGTTTGAAACTACCCAAAATATAGTATTTTTTTATATAGCGATGGCTTTTAATTATGAATATGTAATTATATTTTATCCCACAAAAGAGCTTTCCTCCTTTGGTTTTAAACCTTTGCCCTGAATCGATATGGATATACTACTGTCGTAGTAACATATCCATGTTACTACGACAGTAGTATATCCATAGTGACCAAAGTTCAATTTTCTCAATCTTAGATTTGAAACCTTAAAAGCGCCATCTATTATGTTACCTACGAAGTATATTCTATGGATTGGAAGTGCACTGAGAATAATGCCATCTACTCGAAAAACTATGAACTAATTTTAATTCTTAATTTCTTAGTCCGAATAAAAAAAATCTCACAACTAAATAACTAATGGTTCATCAGAAACTGTATGTAGAAATACATTAATAACTTTTTATTTACTTTGAGCTGTCTTAATTTTATGAATGGCATGATAATTGTTCACTATGTATTTTTAAGTACTCTGTGTAGAAGCAAATAAATAGTTATGGACTCACTTGGAGACTGGTATAGCTGATTTTCTTCGAAACTATTTGACAAGTTGATATTTGGCAAAGCAATACGAACCATCGTTGAAAGGGGAATTTTGCTCTCGGAATAATCTTTGAAAAAACATTAATTTAAACATGAAAATTAAAATAAGTGTATCAAAAAAAAGTATGTTCTGCTAGAATTTCTCGATTTTTGAATTAATAATAAAATTTTATTACTTCGAAAAAAAAATGGTCCCCCACCATTATAAACAAATGAACGTTAAAAATAAAATAAAAATATTCGGTACCAAGATCAATTTAAAATAAGTTTGCCTCAATTGTGTTATTTTTGGTGATACGCAAATAAACATGTCTGCTTTTGGTCTTAGTAATTTTCTTATATTCGATAGTTCCTAAAACGTTAAATTGAATATTGAATTTAATATCGCAGTATAATTATCAGATCTCTATGAAAAAAATGTAAGTACGGAACTCTAAACTCGCGAGTCCAATTCGCGCTCGATCAGTTTCGTTAATAGAATTAGAAAACCATAAACATTTCGGCAAATAAATACCGTATAGTTTTAAAAGTTTTGTCAATCGTATTTATTTAATTGCTATAGATTTTGTTTTCAGTGTTATATTAATATACGACCAATTTACTCTGTTTTGTAAAAGTCGTCTACCTAGTTATTGGTGATTATAAGATTTTAAAAATACTTACATGTGTTTCTAATAATTGCAATCTCTGTCAATAAATATTAAAGTAAAATAAAATAGAAAAGTAATGTGTATTTTTTAAAATTATAGTTTTAGACTTTAGACCTTAAAAGGAACATGAAAGGCATTAATTCAATGAGGGTTAGGATGAAAAGCAAAGATTAGTGCTGCAGACAAAAAAGAAAGCATAAATAAAAGCCATACTTACAAAAAAAGGAGTACTTAATCAATTCTGCAGTTCGCAATTCGGCATATCAATAGCACTACCCTAAGTATTAATTACAAAGCAGACCGACACACCCCGATTCTTAATACAGCTTTTATCTAGTGCGCCCCTAATAATGACTCGACTATTCTGATTTCGACCTTATATATTTGGCTTGAAAACTCAAAATGTGTCACTAATATTGTTAATTAAACTTCTCCAGAGAGTGTTATATTTGAAAATCGATTCTCCGCCGTATTTTCTAAACGATAAAGTCTATTTCATCAAATTCCCACATCGAAGCTTAGGGAAAGGCGTGCGCTAGGGGTGTGAATTAATTCTATATCGCTCGCATACCCCGTAGGGGCACCCGGACGCCGCTCGGCGTCAACGTCACATATTCATTGCCCTCGACATGGGCCGCAATGTAAAATATGTACGTGGAGTTCGTCACATACGAAATGCGTGAGAGCAAACACACGTTTTCCATTTCATTTCGTGCCGGGGATTTGTTTTGATGTGCCTTATCGTCGCGTATAGGCTTTGTGGGACGAACAATAGAACTCTTGAAGTGACGTTTTTGATACACCCTGTTGTAAATAATTAAGGCCGTTTTGTACATATTTTATTTTGTATTTTATTATGAGACTTATGTTTACTTTCTATTATATGTATTACTGTGTACGTATAATTAAACGCGAGTCTCTTTCTGTTCTTATAAAAAACAATATCATTGAAGAAATTTTCATACAGTCCTCAAGTATTAAATGCAATGTGTACAGAGAATTGTATTTTAATGGTTGGAAGTTACTTTTTATTAATATAATAATGGTGATAAAAATAATTTACATTTTTTTAATACTTTTGACATCAATATGTCTTTAAATTTGCTTCCATAGTGGGATGCAATTCAGAATACTGATGATAACAAAATTGAAGGATACAGTTTGATACTGCAGTAGGACTGTGAAGCATCACGTGCAGCGTAGGGGGAAGAACCGATATTTTGAGATCGTTTCGCAGCGTCACAAAATTTATTTTTAGTATAAATTTTGACTCGGAGAGGCTACCATCTTCGTTTGAGTTTCAATCGTTAGCTCTAGTCAAAATCTATCGATTGTATATTAAAATATAAGTGAGAAAAAGTTATAGATTATATATATATAGTTAAAGTAAAAAATTGAAATAAATAATGTAATATGGGCCTATAATCGTCAAAAATCCAAATCAAATTATATATATAAGAACAGTCGAGGAATACTTATAAACACTACATGACTGCCCGAGACGTAAAAGAATGATGGCGACCGAGTAGATAACGATGGCGCTAGTACATTTCCGGCAGGGGCGACCGAGGCTATGCGAGTGAATGATGTAATCGTTTCTATACCATCGATGGACTGTATAGACATCGATTATGTGCGAACACCGATTACCTATTAAAGACATTTAGCAGCAGCTAGTTAGTGCACGTTTCACTACTAAGTTTGTAACTACACGAAATTCGAAGGACTTCATAGTATTCGAAAATAATTATACATATAATCCACTCGAAGAAAATATTACCCGTTACATATTCACGTAAAAACATACGGCCGCGTCCACGACACAGCCAAACTCCGAGTTTTTGTTTATGAATCAGGTGCAAATTATTATGACAGTTTTCGATGTTGCAAAAATTAAATTCAAAAACTAAATATAGAACTACAGTCAAATGCATGGATTCGGTGTCAAAATTTATTCTTAACTATAGAATAACATCGCCGTTGCCGTTAAGCCGTCAAGAGCAACTTTCAGTATAATTATCAGTTATAAATATGGATATAAATAAATTCCGATCTTGTTTCGGTGATATCTATTAAACAGAATTAGTATATCAAGGTAAGAGGTCTACCATAATTGAATCTAATACAATCTATTCATATGCGCTATTGTTTTATTGTAAAGTTCTAACGTACTATGTTTACGTTTCCTTACACCAATTTAATGTTGTATGCAAATGCATAAATGTTTTTGACATAATTGAGAATATTATGTTCAAAATATTTATACTTTTGCATACCTATGTAACTACGTAGATGACACTTCAAAATTTTTAGAACTGGCCACTTAGAAACTGTAAAATAAAAAAAAAACGTATCTAAGTTTTAAAAATGGAACTCTGCTAACTTTATTATGTACATAAGGACCGTGCGTGAAATATAGATATAGCATTATCGCCGAAGTAAGCGCTCTGTAGTGTTTTATTGCTGAAGGAAGTGGGATCAAATCATTCATATGTAAAGAACGATAGATATTAATAAGAATTGGAAAGAATATTAAAATATGGATTTCAACCGGTTTACAACAATATTTTACATGGCCTAAATAAAGAAAAAGGTAAAAAAATATTCAAATCAAAGTATGTGTATGGCGTAATTTAAAAAAAAAACAATCGCGAAACAGTCATAACTGGTAATATTGTTGCACAAACGAGTGTGTCAAATGTCTATGATATGAAAATAGTTATACGTATAAAAATTAAACAAAAAAAAATTGTGATTCAATTAAAAAAATATATAAACTGATATATATGAATAGGAATAATTATAAAAATATTGTTTTTCAGCTTGGCAAGATTCGAAACGTCAATGATGTTGTTTGTAACTGTAAAGCTGGTTTTGGAGGTAAATGTAAACACGTCTGTGCTTTAATTAACTGTATGTTTTTTTACATTTTCATGTCAGAAAAAAATCGAGGAAAGATAAGATGGATGTAATGTATGTCCCGATTTTTCGTTATTTACAAAATGTGTATAACAAATCCTCGTATTTTTATTTGGTACTCAGCGCATTATAGATTTTCTATAAAATCGTAGGAAAAGAATTGAAACGTTAAGTTTTCATTGCAAGGTAATTATCATAAATATTCAAATGTTATTTAACAAAATGATAGGCATTTACATATTTGCATTTTAACGTGAAATTTTGATTTAATATTATATTAAATTCCTTAAAGTTTTAATTACTACTGTACTCACACGTAGTTTTCACTGCATTTTTTCACTGTTTACATTTTGTTACTGCACATGCGGCTCCAAATTATGCCCTCTGGAAATTTGTAAAAGTTGACTTTCACTTCTAATCTACGTTTTCGATGTGATTGATGTATTATTATTACATCCATGGATACAACAATTATTTCTTGACGTTAACATTATTAACAAAACATCAATATGTTTTGTAAATAATTATTAAAATCTAAATCACGTGTTAAAATTAAAATAAATGATCCCAACTAATTCAGATTGTGCAAAATCTAGCTGCACGGTCGCTATTGCGTTCATCTGTCATTTGATTTTACGAATTGGTGGCAAAAAGAAAAGTGTTATACGTCAACATGAATTTAACGCGTGAAAATTTTTGTTCAATGATTTTCGTTGCCATTTAAGCCAAGAAGTTATAACAGACATCGGTTGGTCTTTCATGATGAAGCTGCCACTGTTGATAACTCGTTTAACGAGTTCAGACATGTTCGCACAAATCTGACTGACGATCTGCGTGAGAGATGTCCTACGGCGACGACCGAAGACAACATCCACGGTGTACGGCCCGTGATAAAGACTGACTAGAAAGTGACCTAAAAAGAGTCAGCAGATTTGGACAAGCTTAGGCATCGGTATGAGTCAAGTACACAAAATCCTTTATGAACATTTAGCGGTCAGCAAGTTTTGTACTCGGTGGATACCTCATATTTTGACCGAAGCTCAAAAACTCAGTCGTGTTATTTGGTGCCACGAAATGATTCAAAGATTTGCCGGTGTTATGTACGACATAGTTACAGGTGACGAAAGCTGGATTTACTGTTAACGATCTCGAAATCAAAAAACAGTCTGCTCAGTGGGTGTTTCCTTCCGAGGACTCACCTACTAAAGTAAACAAGGTGGAAGAATCGGTAAAAAGGTAGTTGCCTCTTTTTGCAGAATGACAGGTCATTCTGAAACAATTGTTTCAGAAGATAAAAAAAAAATGCAGACTGACAGTTTGTTTGCCTTTTGTTTTGGAAAAATATGGGAAAAACTAACTCGCAGTAGAATTCTCCTTCGTCATAACAACCTACAGTATTTTATGATGGTACCCTGGCATAGAACAGTGCCTCGCCGAGATCAATTAAAAAGGAGTTTTATTGTTAAAAGTGACATTGTAGGAAAAGAGATTTTTAAAATGTATTGCGAAGGTAAGCTTTACAAGGTGTATTTTGCTTGTGATGCCCTTATTAGAACACGTTAGCTATTTTGTTTAATGTCAGTGTAGTGAGCTGCAGCACTCGTACCAGCGGCGGTAAAGCGCAATAGATCGCTTTAACGGACAATAGTAAAGGATTTTTCAAATGTACAATGGTACAAAATACTTACAAGGGCTTTTTTCTGTAATCCCAAAATCCCCGCCGGCGACGACCGGGTATTGCACACGGGCAATTATCTGCGGGGGCAGAACACTTATTTTGTTATTATCCTACGAAATGCGTGGAATCGCTGTTTCTCTTTACTAATTCTTTAATAATTTTCTTATTTTAACCGCAAGACAAGTTTAGTTGACATGTCTTAATTGGAAAATTTTCTTTGTAAAGTAGAAATTGTATATTTCCTAGAAAAACTACACAGTCTACATTTACTGCGTATTAACTCATTGTGAGCTCTTTAGGGGTCTAGTCTATAGCCATAGCCCCGCAGTTATAAATTTTATTTTTTTAATGTTGTATCTATATTAATAATACTGTTCAGTCTTCACTAGGTTATTGTTTACTGCGCCTATTATCTTCGGTGTGTTTATTGGATTGGAGAGAAAGATTTGGACTTCAAATATGCAGGTTTATCAAATTTGTCCATTTGAAAAAAAAATTATGATATTTTAGATTTCCGCGGAGGGTAATGTTGCTTATATCTTTTTGGATGATGTTAAAAAAAGGGATAGGCTACAAAAACAAACCAATGTTACTGATGCTACCGATTGTTTATAAAAAGTAAAGTGGGAACGGACACGAAGTTTGTCATCAGAAACCTGTGTAATACAAGCTAAAACTATAGATTTATTTAGTGTATTCTACCTTTAGGTAGGTAGTGCAATTCAAACGAAACTAAATCCAAAAATGAGTGTAATATACATATCTACAAAACAAAATAATTCAATTGAAAAGAGGAATTGTAAGTAGCAGAAATTCAAGTATTTGCTAACATTCTAAATTGAACTCGTATGCATTCAGAGTGATTAAAGGCGATAATTTTTCCCACCCAGGGGCGTACAATACTTTTATGGTAATCCTAAAATACACTACACTATATAGACGAGAAGCATACAATAGTGCATCCTTTTTTTAGATGAGTTCTATGTACGTAATCGTAATCAGTCGTATCTTCTAAACATCAAATTAAACTTTAAATACCTGAAATTAAAAAAAAAAATTGTATCGAATCGTCACCAAATTGTAGCGTATAAAGAATGGTTTTGCCTATCTATCTCGCTCTAACAAACGTGTGTACTGTATATACCCTTTTTTGCATTTAAATGTAGTGTATACAAATTTTTTGGTCCAAAACAGTTGGAAAATAATGTATTATAAATAGCTAGGTGTAATTTTATAATTAACTATGTGTAATTTTAGCATACATCACCAAAGGAACGGCAGAATAGTAAATCATAATAGTCTAGAAAAACTTTCATCTCCATTCGTTCTTATATTCTCTATGAATTTACTTATCTAAACGGCCTTTCAGACTTGCGCAAAACATCAATGAGGCAGTGCGGCGACCTTAGCAATTATTGCCCTTAACAATTCGCCTTTGTGATTCGGTGTACGGTCGCGAACGACACGAGCACAAAAAATATGTGCAAGAGACAAGTTCTAGTGTTTCCCGACGGTGCAGATAAAAAGTTTGGATTCTATTTTGACGTTTTCATCCCATTTCGACGTTTGTACGCCGAAGTTTAATCTCTCGGAAGCGACGTTAACGTTTGGACGGCACATGAGTTTCTTTTTTTTAGTTCACAAAATGTCCACGAACATTTTATTTTTTGTTCCATTGGAGTTCAACTGTGAGACCGATGCGATAAATGCGAATGCTTGCTTACTTATTGTTAGTATCGCTTTAGTGTGAGGTACTATTTTTATAAAAACATATAGAATCTACCTTATGTAAACTGTCTGTTTTTATATCACGGACGGTCAAGTTTCCACATGTTATAATAATTATTTTAAATTTTGGTGAGTTCAAAATTTAACACTGTTTGTTCTAACACTGGATTTTGGAAGATTTATTCGTTTGTTGTTAAACTGTTTGTATGTATTTCATTTCATATTATAGTTGTTTCATGCCTTTAATTAATTAAACAAATGTCGATTATTTTTAACAGTTTTAAACTTCAATTTCTCATAGAATTGATCATCAACATTTATTAATTAAAATTATTTATGAGTAATATGCTTTCTATTTATAATACCTGGGATGTTCACTATAAAGTGAGAATGAAATATAAACTCATGGAACAAAAAAAATCAAATACTGGCTGTAAATATGGAATATTGAAAATAAAAGAAAAAAAAATCGATTTTTTTTTTTTAAAGAAAGTCTTGTTTATAAACTGTCGTAGCATGTTATTGAAAATAGAAAAAATTGAATTAGGCACGGTTATTAAGTATATCTGTGCTTGAAAAATTTCACTACAGAGCAAGTTAATCATGACTCATAGTATACATCGTATCATACATCAACATTGATTATCGTAATAAAAGACGTGCACGAGCTGCTCGCTCGATTCGTTCGCACCTCGCGTTTTCACCGGGCAGGTGCCTCCAATCCTACCTAATTGTTATTAATATGTGGGCTTAAATACTTTGGTGTCGCGTAAGCTCTTCCGTTTTAACGAACGCTTGTTGCCTCTTTCCGCCGGAATATTAAATGACATCGACTAGGTTCGAGCTATCACCTTGGGTCGTTTCAATTGTATAAGCTTTTCATCAATCCACTGTAGAGGAATCTCCTACCCGCATTCTTTTTATTTTGAGAGCTTGTATTTAAGATCACAGCACAGCGGATCGGAGGCCCTTAATGACTACTACGACGACGTCCGAGATACATACACTGTTTAACATACTCTCTGAGCCACGAGAAAAAGTTTTAATTTGATTTAAATTAAATTGGGTTTTAAGCTAAGATAGTTAACGGATAATTCTTCCGTGGTCTTTCTGATTCGTTCCGCATTTATTCAATACAACGCCTGAGGACATCTAAACCGACAGTTTAAAGTCAACTGTCATCTGGTTTTTAAAGCTAAATATCTGATATGGCAAGAATTAGATCAAAAAATAATCGCAATATGGTGACAATATGCACAATAGTAGATATTTAAATTATATGTAAATAAATGTTAATAGAAATGTTGCTACTAAAATTTGTTTATGTTTTCTATTATTCTGTGAAAATTGTTTGTATAAAAAAATACAAATAAATATTTGGAAAATCCAAAAGTGCACGACTCATAATGTTCATTCGTTTTTTGTTAATAACTATTAAACGACACAAATCAAGTTAACCATTTTCAATACCAATCTCCGGACAGTGGATCTCAAGCTATTAAAAAAAAAATGGATCAAATTAGTGAATTTTTACGCTCGCTATCGTGTCCGGAACGAAAAAAGTGTTGATTGACAGGAAATTTCTTTTGACTATTTTGATAGTTTTTTCTAATTGTATTATGTTAAATCGATTTGAACCAGTGATAGAATTAATCTTCATTCAATTATCTATCAAATAGTGCACAGGTTAATAAAATTACATGAATTATTAATCGTGTTATTGATGAAAAAAGTTACGAAATTGAGGAAAAAAAATTATTCGTTCGTAGAGCACTTCTTAATGCTTCGCATTATGAGTCGTGCAAAAATCATACAACTATTCTAAATGAAACAAAATATTTTGTGTTTTTTTAAAAGGAAAAAACAGTGTAAATTTCTACGAACACGAAAAAATCCCTCCAAGCGAAAATACGAATAAAAACTTGAGAAGATAATAAAGATAACAATCATACGGCGTGGCTTTCTAATAAACAATACATTCGAATATTGATTATTATGTATGACCTGGCATCATTGATGGTCATATTGGCAGTAGGATCACCACCCCGGTATTTCGAAACAAAAGCTCTCGTATCCATGTACACGGGTAGGGGGCGCGGGGGGGACGGTGAGCTATTAGACAGAGGTAATGATCGGTTCTGGAAGAGGTCGAGGTCTCAAGGAGCGAGTTGTGAAAACTGATATGGAACAGGAGGATTTCAACTGAATCAACAACGCAGCGCCTCCTTTTGAACGTCCAGATAGTTGCTTCGGTGTCGAAGTAGTGCATGGGCAGGCGACACGGTGTACGTATTTATTTCGACCTGGTGCAAGTGATTTTGGGGCACGCTATTCCGAAAAGCACCTGTTTAGAATCGCCGAGAGGGAGCTGTCGCGCCGGCCAAACGCCGCTACTGCGACGGCCGTCTCGACGGTACCGCTCAGCACACGCTGGACTCGTGCCCGGGTCGAACAGCGCACGGCCATGTTGGCCGTAGCCGGAGAGAACTAATTAACTACATATCGATCGTCGCGTGCGCAAGATGGTGGAGCGGCGATGAGACTCCGAGGTGATGTGGGGTGTGTTTTACATGTCGCTTGCTACTCGGTTAACGAATGAGCCATCCCCGCTGAGGCGACGGCGAAATACGCGAGAATCCGGCCTACGCCGACGAGGATACCGTGGGGTCTTAGCGAGAACGAGTCCGAAGTAACTTAGTCGATGGACCCCCAGACAGCGGACGTCCAGATTTTTTTAGTATTCGTTTGTGTGTCACTTATGTATTCGAACACCGCGCTTCATCGATTGATGCTTTTAACTGTCTTCGATGTCGTTTTAGAATCAAATGAAAGATCTTGCGGACGCGCACGCCGCCAAACTCCCGGATGCGACGAAACGGCGGAGCCTTATTTCGGGCACGTCGATACCGTTTTAATCCTTGCAGCTTCGGATCCACCAAATGAAATTTATAATCGCGTTTTGTCGAGGGCCCCGGAACGCTTCCTTGAGACGCCCTTTGTGAGCGCGTCGGCCCGTTTAGGCCCGTTGTCATTAATATTGTATTGCGTTCGTCGAGATTAAACATCGGTTCGTAAGTGGCTCGGGTCTTTTTTGTTCGGCGGCTGCGGAACACGAGCATTGGCGGGGCGGGGAACGAGTTTTAAAAGCGGAAGTGTTTGTAATTGTTAAGTTGATTTTCTCTTATTTTTGCAAATCAGGTAAACATTATTATTTCTATAAACTTTACAAGCTCATGCTGCGATATCTCAAAACGCGAATCGCTTCGAAAAACTTTCATATAAATCTCTATGCATTCGTTCCTAAACGTTTTGAATTTTTGTTTCTATATTTTATTAGACTGAAACTGAGTACTTTTCTGCATCGATTACTTTTCAAAAATTTTTGCAAAGCATGTGATATCTAAAATATCATCGTGAAAATCGCCACTTCGGGTCTCTTACAACATTGTGGTCTACCGAATCGATATCGCCCGCGGCGCCGACGCCGCCCGCCCGCGGCGACTGCCGGACATGTCTAAACCGACGCACTAACATACCTCTGTTCTAGTGCACGCAGCTTATGTAATTGTTTTATATGATACCGTCATAGTGAATATTTAAATGAAATTAATATTCACATAACTGTTATTGCGTTTACCTAACTGGCTTATAGTCTCATTTCTCAGCTTATAGTTTCATTTCTTTGGAGTATGTTAAAGGACACAGCCTAAGCCGACATGAACAGAATTTTTGTATTGGTAGCTAAACTAATTTTAAAAATACAAATTCAAATTCAAAATTTCTTCATTTCATAGGTTAAGAAATGACACTTGAAATACGTCATGATTTTTTTGCGAGTTAACGCTTCACCGCTCGTTCGGAAGGCAGTTTTCCCTCAAGAAGAACGAGCATGAAACTTAAGGGTAGCTCTTTTCTAATCTCATCATGCATAGCCAAATTTAATACAAAAACACTTCTTACAGCCCGGTAAGAAGTCGAGCCGCTTATGCCCATGGATATTTATCTTCTAAATATTCGGAAGTTGTATAATACCCTTTTTTACTGAGTGATTATTTAATAATGCTATGATAATAACAAAATGTTATACATTTTCTTATTATCAATCCTAATTGTACCTCTGATAGTTTATATAATCCGGCCCGTATACATATTTTTGTTAAATGTGCGTGCTTCGGTTTTTCATTTCGAACAAAATTTGTTTTTATTTTGTGCCATTTTAAACTATTTAGTTTCATAAAAATTTTCACATTTAGCCAGTTTCTGCCGGAATTAATTTTTTCACTCGGGTCATCACAACCCGTTACCTCTAACGGTATTTTTCTAACTTCGCGGCAATAGCAAAATATATTTCATTAAATTTCTTAGATTTGAAATTATGAAAACTTTTTATAGATGTATTCAAATGGTTCGTTGGCAAATAAATTCGATGTGCAATGTCAAATTCGATGCACTGACAAGAAAATGTCATTGTTTTATATATTTGACACATAAATTCATACATTTTTTTATTTTATTTTAATAAGCTATTCCGACTTGCAGGTGCTTATTTGATTTTTTTAGACACTTAAAATTTTAGGACATTTTTTTGCATCTTCATGATTCGTATCTCTAAATTCGTTATGATTACGGCTTGATGTTTAAATTAATTGAGGCCGAGGCTTGTATCTCCTAGTCGATTATGTCTGACGCTTGTACATCTTAATCATTTGTGGCTCAGTGTTTTCGAGATTTATAATTACATAACGAATATTGCCCTATGGTTATAACCTTACTCCGTTAATCACACGAAGGGAATCTTAACAAAAACCACAAACATGCAAAACGTTGACGCTACAGCTACCCTGCGAATTTTCGAACTCCATAAAAAATGGCGTTTTTTAAAGAAATAATGCGCAAATCAAAATCGTGCCGACGTCTTATTTAAACACATGTCTAAATCAGAAATACTAATAAAAATACTGTCACGGAGCTTAACCCCGCGCGTCAAGCGCACACGCCATCGCTACGTCAGCTAAGCTCAGCATCACAATCGGCACCCCGGCGCGGCGCGGTACGCGGCTTAGGTGCGGCGCGAGGGGCGCGCGCCCCTACCCCGACGTAAATATGGCCGCGACAAAACGCACTCGCATTGTTCACGAGCGATAACGCCATGTTTTCCTCTGTATTTATATTTCTATAGCGATGAACCATATAAGAAATTACCTTACTTTTTTTTCAAATGGTCAATGAATACCGGCTGCCGTTAAGGTAGATTCGGTTGCAATCAAAGGGAATGATACTAATGTTTATCATAATGCGAGTATTTTATTAGAACGTGCATATAAATATTATGTAACTTATTAAACTTTATTTTGTTATTATAATGTATATTGACGCACGTGAATAAAGCTGTGTATCCGTTGTTTAAATAATGTTAAATATACGATATCGTTTTCTGTGTTCGCAATATATTTCCGCAATTTGCGCTATACTTGCAGTATTTCAAATATATAGAAAGATATTATTAAGTGCCTGTCCTTCGAACTTACCCACTGTGACTAGTTTATACGTTCATTTCATTAGTACTCGATATCGCTCTCCTTTGGATAGTTATTTCATAATATTGGATTGTCTAGTTGCGTAAACTGAAAAATAATAAATATTTACGATTTAATAAGCAGTGATTACCATGTGCTTACAACTCGACATAATTTTTGAAAATATTCATTGTGCGTTGCTATAGATAGAACTTTAGAGTAAACATCCCCTGATACAACTTAATACACGTTCCATCGGAATGTATCCTAGAAGATTTGCCAGAGTTTGTTTTTAAAAGAGCGGTGTAATAGCCTCTTCTTAGAAGAGTCACCTGCTACGCAAAGCAGTATTATATACAAGCTTATAGAAGATAAATATGTACATAAAGAACTTGTTTTATGTCTCATACGGTTTTTGATTATTGTAATAACGACTTATATTTTATTGAATAGAAAAAATATAACACCAAACTTGAGTAAGTAAAAGTAAGAGACCCCATTAATAATAGAAAAATGGAAAGGAAACAAGAGCATATACCAAGTTGTGCCTCACTGATTTTAACTTATTAAAAAAGGATTACGCGAGAAAAATTGTTGAAGCATATTTTTAAATTCCGCAAATAAAATCGTAACGCGATTAATCCTGTACATAATGTATTTTCCAGAACAATAAATGCTGTGGGTTATGTAGACGATGCTGAACTTAAAACAATAATTTTTGGAATTCGTTTATGTATTTTCAAAAACTACTTCAAACTATTTCTATCAAATTTTTGCTATTTATTGGCACTAAGTCGGAATTTAATCGAAGATACAACTGATGATATTCTGTCGTCCTTTTTTTGGATTTCATGTAAATTGCTAAGAGCCCTTTTAGTTTAACAGGTTTTAAATTTAAAATTTAATACAGACGTAGTTGAAACCTAGTGAAAGGAAGTAGACTTCATTTTTTAGGGTTTCATAACAAATACTAAGAACCCTTACAATTTAATCGATGCCCCTGGAATTTCACCAAAGCAAAGAATTAAATATATATCTACGCAATGATTGGAACAAACGCGAGGATTTTAATTCACGCGGGTTAGTTTCAGACTGTAGTAACTCATAGACTTAAATGTGAAATAGAAGGTCATACTTGTCCTGAACACTTAGGCGGATGCAAAACGCATGTACGTTAGTACGAGTATTAGTAGATTAGTAGATGATAAAAAATGTACTAGAAAAGAGTTGACTGTGTTAGTTTGACAACTCAAATGTCCAATTATATTAGTTCTTATTAGTGCCAAACTGTTTTTTTACGAACTTATTTCGGTAAACTGGGCCTAAGATTACAGACATTGGATCTTAGCCTTTTCTTTCCTTAAAAATATTGTAATAAATTAACAGGTCCTCTTCGCCGTCGGTTATTCTCTAAACGAAAACTATTCTGCGCATAAACTTTTTCCTTTTCCAATGCACGCACGCTGTTCAAGTTTCGCATCGAAATCAAACAAACGGCCGGAAAATCTAACCAAATCTCGACCACAACTGAAATCCCCGTTATTTATGATCGGGGCGTGCTGCGAAAACGAATTGCGTGCAACTGAGCGGCATCGGATACTGCGTAGGCGGCGTCATCGGGGAGGCGGTATCGATTGCGATCCGGTCGCGGCCGCCCGGCGAGGGCTCGGCGCGGTCGCGGGGCGTCCCTATTTACACGTCGCGCCACGGCCGCTGTGCACGCCGCGAACGCGCAATCCTATCTGATGAAAGTATCGATTAACAACTTAACCGGGAATCCGAATCGATATAGAATAATTCATCTATGTCCTTAAAGTGCTACTACCTGAAGATATTCCTATTAAAATATTGTATGCTTCGGTTTCAACGGTTAAACTTAGAGCAAGCAAAGTGTTTTATATCTTTCGGTACAATTTAATTGCATAAAAGTTATAAATATTTGACTTATAGTTTTTGTCATATTAACAAGAAGCCTAGAAAAATAGCCAAATTGAAAAGCTAGTCATGATTTTCAAATAAAAATATAGTATTGAACTTATGCGACTTATAACCTATATTGAACTTATTCGACAGATTTTGTACACCAAATCGTCATATTTATTTTTAATTTCTCTCGCAAATACGAACTATATAGCTGACATATTGGATGCTATTTTTTATGAAACTGGACCGTCTTCCATACATTGTTTTACACACTATTCACCGCACCATTGCCGCAACGTGTAAACGTGCCTACGCACGCTAAGGGATGGAATTAATTCTAGCAATTAATGGGGTTAGGACGGCGCTCGAAGGAGCGGAGATTCTGAAGTGATCCGGCCGAGTCCGCTATGGGCAAATTCAATTATTGATGCCGTTAAGTGAGCTTTATCTGCAGCGACGGCGGCGCGGCCTACTTCGATATTCATGCGACGGAGGGCTCGTCCGATGCTTTTTTTTTTGTTTATTTAAATATCTTTTAAATCGAGGCCTCTTTTGATCCTCTCGTATGGACTTCTGCAATTCGGATTGCGTATTCCGGTGTGAGCTGCACCGGGGACTTTGGTCCGTCTGCGTTTTATACGCATATCCGTGACATAGTTTCATTTAATCGCATCGAAATATTAATTTATTTTAATTCCATTATTTTATAAAGTTGTTCAGACGGGACCGTGTATTCGTGTCGATCTCGTGGCGTGCTCTACGTGTTTAAAATTTACAATAACATCCCGGCCGCGTATCGGTAAATTTTATGTACGTTTTTTGATCGCAACGGCTGTATTTATATTGTGACAGACGGATGAACTTTTATAGCCTACACCGTATTGATCGGATGGTTTATTTACTGACATAAATAGAAGGATAGACGATTCATATAAATACATGTGAATACGAAAAAATTCGAACCCAAAAAATATCTTTACTATGGCTTATAGTAATTTTTATTTTTTATGAATTCATGTCCTATTTTTTATGTCCTAAATGACATATGAAAGACGTCATTGTATTGTAAATTTATATCACACTACGGATTTACCATTAAAGCAAATAAAAAGAAAACCGTATTCGATCGAGTGAGAACGCGAACACCGCTGGTCTCATTCGTTTGCACAACAATCATATATTCGCACGGCCTGGTAACGTTTGCACGACGTACACGTCTGCGTAGGTACTGTATAAACAATATCGACGCTCCGCCGAGGGACGAATATAGGTACATCGGCGGGGCGCGTGTCAGGCTTCACGCCGTTGGGCCCTGTCGCTAGGCAACGCCTGGCCGAGGGTGTGGGTAATGGCGACGGGAAAAGGTACCCTCGCCCTATACATACCTATCACGCGGCACGGTACAGTGAACACCTGTAGTGCTACAACTCTGAAATGGACCGAAATGTACGGGCTTAATTATTCATTCTCGGGTCCCGTGCCGAGATTGAATTTATGCTGTTACCGAATCCCGTTAAAGACAGTATATGACTCGTTCATTTTCTATGTAAATCGGATCTATAATAAAAATGTTTAAACCATTGCAACTACCAGCAAAATACTTGTTGTCAGATGTAGAACAGGATAGGTAGACAGCCAATCGGGGCGAGGTAATGTAGGCACGCGAAAGAAAATTGTATTCGGCTAAGTAAATATTATTGCCAATTATAAGAAAAAAAAAGCTCTTTATCTTAATCTTATTAGTATGTTTGTTATTTATTTAATATTTTTGAATATAGGACAGGATTTTTCTATGATCAAGAGTGTTATAAGTATAAGCTCTCTCATCAAAAAAAATATCTTGTGAAATATTTACTCGGTCGGAGATTTCTTTTTCTGTGTAGAAATAATTCTGCATGGATACGAAATATGAGCTATTATCGACAAACAAACATTAAAAAAATCAGACACCAAGCGTTGTCTTGGAATAGGGTAGATTTATAAGCGGAACCAGGATCGACATCGAGACCGTCGTGGAATTGATTAAGAGCAAGTACTTCTTGACTTGTGCCGGCGTAGGTGACAACATTTTATCTGATTTTTCTTATCATGGGTCACAGAAACGAATTAAATAAATGTAAAACTTGAAACCTAAAATGCGGCTATGTGAGTAAAAGTACGAAGAAAAGCAAGAAAAAGTTATGTTTCCTCGCAGAGATGTTTTAAAGCGTCATACATTAAAACTAGTAAGCACATAAATCTTCATACTAAAATGCAACGCCACATGTACCCGAACTTCGAAATTCAATATACATTAGCTTTCCTTGAAAAGCGATCGGAGTAAATTAGTATGTCGTACTTTTTCTTGTCTAATATGTCGGGTATATTTTATGATCAAAAAAACTTGTCATACAACTTCTGTCTGAAATTATAAAGTTGCCTGTTTTTTGACAAAGAACATTCCAATATGTCCCACTATGTATAGTACTGCTAAATTATTTCTTTGGAAAGTCAAATAAATATTTTTCGTGCTTTTATAATGAGGGTTCCGTAGTGTATTTATAAATTTTCCGTTTGTTATAACAAGTTTAATAATTTTTTATGCATGTTTAATAAATAATTTGATTTTTCACCTTTTCAATCAAACTGTCGTCAGTCGTTTGCTACTTTTATGTGATTTAGGTTTTATTTTATTAGATGAAACTATGAAATACTACATTAAAAGCATTTTCGTTATTATCAATATAGTCACCAATAGCTATCCTTTTTTTCTCGGATAAATAATTTGGTCGGATCAACGAAAGTGGTGACTAATAAGGAAATTTTTTTTTTCATTGTAAGCTATATTCTATATTTTCCATACATGTGACTTACTTTTTTTGCGTGCGCGCGTATAAGCCTTTTATAACTTTTGAACGGATTAACCTATCGAAACGCTGTTTACTACATTCGAAAAGGATTTACTTACTTTAAACTTCTTGAAAATTTGAACCGTTTCGGTAAAGTAAATTTTGAGAAAGATCAACATTACAAGTTTTAGAAAATTTTTTTTGAACTATTCGTCGATGAATTTCAAAATCTAATCAGTTTTTTTCCTCAAGAAAACGATATCGATCAACGGAAATCACATCAAAATTGGTCGGTTCGTTCGTGAGATATCGGTAACGAAAAATTCGCACAAAAGTATTATATATATATATATATATAATATATATATATAATTACTTGTTAAATTGATGTTGGTAATCGGACAACTTTTTTTGCTTAAAAAACTGTGTCGAATGCCACAAAACTAATCAAAATCGAAGTATACTTTGAAAGATATTGTAGTTCGAATATGTTTTTTTTTTCAATAAATCTATATTTTTAAACTTGAAGAACTTAAAACGTATAAATCTCTTTTTTTGCTCCGAGAACTCAAAAAAACAGTAAAATCTACCTATGAAATCGAAGAGCCTAATAGTTTATTGCTAGCTACATTCTTGAACGCTTTGAGCTCAAAAGTAGCAAAAAGTTTCAAGAATGGCCTTTAGAATCAACCGTGCTTCGATTTTTTGAGTTCGAAAAGTTCAAAAGCTTATAAGCAACTATGTTTTTGAACTTGAGGAGCTCAAAAGTACATGATAAATATAATACGGAAAGTTTTAGGCGTGACCTGCAGGGTCAACCTTTTATTTAGATTTTTCTAATAATGCGATCTCTGCACAAGTATGAGTGGTGTCTCTGAAGGATAGACGAAGGGACGGTGATGTCAGAGAGCGGTGTGGTTTGAAGGAAGACGTAGTGACTGGAGTCGAAAGACGTATGTGGCCGTGGTTTGACCATTTTGAAAGGTTGATTGAAAGTAGAGTGACAAAACAAATTTGTATAGTGAATGTGTATATTGAAAAGGTCGGGAAGGGTCGCCCTAGAAAATCCTGTGCAGACCGAATTGGTGGCGTATTTAAAAAGGGTCAAATTCTAAGCATCCAAAACCCACGAGTTTACAAGAAAAGATTAATGGATGCCGACGAAGCAAGAGAGATGTGGAAAGATCGTACCATGTGGAAATCTATATTGTCCGCCTACCCTTCTGGGAAATAATGATATTAATTTCTGAAATCTTCTTTTAAATACAGTAAACGATTTCTTTTGTAACTCAAGTATTACGTGTAAACACTTTTTCAAAGTATGGTTTATATTCATCCAATGGTCTCGGAAAGTAACAAAGTGACGTTGAACTAACTATAATGACTTACTATGTAATTACACAAACCTATACCCATAACTGTTAATCCACCTAGGTATGTCTTTAAAAATGTATATACTTTGCAGCATTATAATTGATTATGTTATCTACACATGTACATATGAAATCTAATACCTTTGAATGAGCAATTCTTGTGTGTGCATATATATAATCAGAATCTCGGAAACGCCTTTAACGATTTCCATGGAATTTAGTATGCAGGGAGTTTCGGGAGCGATAAATCGGTTTATGTTTCATTTCTAGAAAACCTCGTTCTATTCGTGTTTTTAGGCAATGAATTAGAATTAGAATACGAAGGTAAATTTAGTCACTATTGAAAAGATTATAATAGTACATTTGGGAAATTGGGCGGTCCCGAATCCAGAAAACCTCGGTTCGATTCCACATAATTAATTTTGTCATTTTAGTTTTTTTTTTTAAGTTTCATTTTTTATTAGAAAACATCAAGTTTCTTCTTTTGTGAGAAAATTTTCTTTTTTTGTGAGAAAAACTATTATTGGGAGCAACTAACTGCTTTACTGAAATAGCAACACTTAAGCTACTTGACAGATGTCGTTGTTAAGCAACACTAAGCCAAACTGTGATGATAAAAATATTACTATGTCGGTAAGATCGAAAAATGTTATTCATATTTCATCAGCATGTAATTCCTATCTAAATGTATTTTCCAAAAATCACGATTTATCAAAAAAAAACCACCGAAGCTCGGTCATCCAGGTACTAAAAAATAAATAGTTAAAAAAATAAGTACACAGTGAACCATATATCTTTCGATAGTTACAGCCCGGCATGTGTTATGCATCGTTATTGCATAAATAATGAACCTTGACGTGGGTTCAGTACGTGTCTACCCTACGAAACTCTCGTGGATGTCGCGCGAGAGGCACTCGTCGCGATGACTGAGTGCAGGAGGCAAAAATCATTTATGCTCCATGATAATGTGCAAGCTTTTATTCATTTGAGAGAGTGCTTGTCGCGGAAGTGTAGAAACCTTTCTCCATTTATAGGTTTTGTTTTTTATTTATTTTCTGTTACATTTCTAATATTAATAAAAGAGAATTGAACTTTCAAAAATGTTTTCTACGTAACAAAAACGTTGTTAACCGCTTTTACAATATGTAGCGAGCCTAATGCTTTTACGGCTGTCATTTGAGTTTATTAATTTTTGATGCAATTAATATAATTGTAGTTTTTTTTGGAGTTTACTGCTTAAGAATCGATTTCATATTTAGGCCCGGGGTATGGACTTATATGGTAGTAAAATCAAGTGTTAGATAAATGACGTTACGCTATCGTCATGGTTACTGAAATAAATAAATCGTCATGGTTACTGTTTACATTTCAATCAATCAGAATGTGACAAATGTAGTGACAAATATAATAGATTTTCTCCACGAATCATTGTTAGTGTATACAGAAGGGGGTTCAAACTATTGAAGAAACGTTACCATGAACTTTCACTTACACTTGGTGGAGATTTTAATATTGATTTTAATAAAGAACATGGTTTCCGTTTAGTACAATTTCTGAAAGATGAACTGAACTTAGATTTAATTTCTGACAGAACACTAGGGACAACTAGATATGGTACAACTATTGATGCGATGTTTTCACGATTTATCACACATGTATCTTCCGATATTCATGTATCATATTTTAGTTACCATAAACCAATTGTTTCAGTGTTTAATGATACCGCTATTGTTCTTGTGATAAACATTACGCAAGACAACGTCAATGATAGAGAAAATCAATCTTACTAAAAATTTTATTGTATAACATAATTATTTCCAATATTTTCTTAAATGACGAATTAATTGTTTTATTATTAACATAAAGAAATGAATTGTGTATTATGCTTTGAATAATATAATAGATGCTTTCATTTACCATTATACTAATCTATATGTACGATATCATCTTAAAGCAGTAAACTCCATTCGTGCGTCGGAGCTGACACACTTTTTTTTATTACTTTACTATATATAAAGTTGTAATACAACTGCATTAAAACGATTAACACTGAACCCGTTTTTGTGAATAGATAATCCAATAATCATTGGTTAAATTATTTCAACAAAAGGAATGTTTATTTTTAAAGCACGAATGTATCGTTTAAAATTTGAGTGTCTTTGTATACGATATTTAAACCACCTATCAACACCGTTTAGCACCCATATTGAACGTTCGAAACTAATACCTTGTTAGTAGTTACTTTCAAAAATTCCAAAAAAGACTTCACTAAAGTACATGCTACTTTAGAGGCGATTCGTTTACTTATTTCCTTAAAATATTTTGCGTCAATCTGTTCTTCTAAGTGAGGTTGGACAAAAACCACACAATATTGTATCTCCTCTCAAACTTTATGTAAGAATCAGAAATAGAATTAGTTTAGATATATTTCGTTTACATTATTTTCCTCGTTTTTATGAAAACAGTGCTTTTGATATTGTGCTTAGCCTTCAGATTCTTGTTAAAAATAGCCTTTAATGTATTTGTATCGTAAGTTTAGTAAATGATTTTCTTTTAGTAGTATTAACCAATAAATTTAACTGAAATTTTCTGTATATAAATAAATAAGTAGTGTTTCAACACATATCCTCACCCATAAAATGTTGAACATAACAAAAGAACAGAACATTTAGAAATAAACATCATTTGGTGTTGTCTTTTTCATTCAAATCGATTTTTTTCAATTTGCGTTTAAATCATTTGTGTTAGATTCCATAATTTGCATTGTGTTAAAATATTTGTATTTACTTTCCCCTATTTCTTCACACTCAACGCCAGTAGACTTTGTCTGGAAATCGTTTTGTTGTTTTTCTTTAAATCTAACGGAATATCTGCCATATGACCACTAAAAACCGTTTTTTTTGTAGGAGTTTTTCTAAGCTTTTAGTTGTGATCTAGTTATACAGCTATGTTCATTTCGATTACATCTTTTTCAGTATTTCGTCTCCATTGGAATTAAGGTCTTTATAAATTTTAAAAATTAAACCACCTATTTGATTCTTTCTACGACATTTCTCATTCGTTGATTCTATAAATGTAAATTTACCTACACTCACGCCGGCGTCGGTTGTTCAACCTCCCTCCGGGTGGGGCGGGGTGGTCGGGAGTCGAGGTTCGGGGGAAGAAAGGTGGTGTCACTAGGAGCCGTGGCTCGCCGTAATTGATGCTGAAGTGGCAATTAGTGGCGCAACCCCGGCGCACTCGGCGATGTTGTCGCGACAAGTACACAACCCGTGCTCGCGCCCGAAGCCCGCACTTTCGACTCGGGTGCCTAGCGTGAAGTGGCCTTATCCGTCGTACAATGCGAATCTTGTTTTGATAAAACATTCGCTTACTGGGGAAATGGAATAAAGGATGTTTTAGATGTGATTCAATCTTCAATATTAAATTCTTGATCCTTTTCGTTGTCTTCTTTGCATAAAAGTCAATCGCGTCTATCGTGTGAAAATGGTGGCATAGCTTTACTCTAATAAAGTATAATACACGACAAAAAGAACAAAAGATATATTTTTATTTCAATGGTAATTGTGTACAGGTTTTAGGATTTACAATTTCCTTTAGCCACAGAAAATAAAACGGTATATACGATCGTTATAAACTGGATGCAATTTTGTAATAAAATCTATTGAGAAAATATTCTATTTTCTGTAAGGTATTCGTTCGTGGAAATCCATAATTAGATTCGAAAATAATTGGATCCTATTGAGGAAGGTTCTGATCAGTTTTAACTTTATATTATTTTTATTATCCGGTTATTCAATTTATTATTTAAATATTTTCGTTTATGTCATTGACAACAAAACTATATTGACTCAATGCTCACTTTAATAATATTTTTGAACATGGCTGAAAAAATGTCACTTATGTATGACAGTGCGATTCGTAGAGTACAAAACATCGGGCTGTAAAAGAGAATGAACAACAAACCAATTGCAAAATAATAAAATGAATTCGTTACCTTTTTAACGAATCCATTTTATTATCACAAAACAGTAAAACGAATTTAGTACAATTTAACGAAAATTCGTTATAACTTAATACTCATTTGTTTTTGTATTTATATCTAATGATAATATTGATATTTTAAGTGGACATGAGTACAAAAAACACACATTTGTGCATCTTTGCACAAAGAGAAAAACACTTTATCAACATAGCTCAATGCATTTTTCAACTTAGACATTCACTACAAGAATTTATTTTGTATTTAGCAGAAAGATCCCTTATGAGTCGCTATATAATATAATTATATATTATATCTGCGGTGGCTCGTACCAAAATACAAACCATAAGCACATATTATATCCTGATGCTTGCAATATTTTTTGGTCTTGGTTTTAAGAGTTCAGTATTTTAAATTAAATTGGTGGCTAATTAAGTAAAGTATTTATATTATGAGATGGTTTGGCTCGGTTCGTCATCGTCGCATTGGTTATATACTCACACAGCACGTTGTAGAGATCATTTGAATATGAAAGATAATAATGTCAATAGCGATATTAACTTCTAATAGACTCTTAATGGATTCAAACTCAAAGTTCAAATTTGGAAATAATGTTAATAGCAAATAGTGACAACGTAGCCTAATTTGGTACAATTTTAACTCTACGTTTGAGTACTTTTGAAACTTGTAATTACGATTATAATATAAATTACAAGCGGGATTTCGAAGAGAAAAGGCATGGGGTGTACGGACCAAATTTTTTCTCTGCGAAACATTGCAGAAAAGTTTTTAGTCAACGGCCAAAAGGTTTTTTGTATTCTTGTAGATCTTGAAATAGCTTATTATATAGTGAAAAGAAATGATCTATGAAGAACCCTATCCATGCATGGTGTGAGTAGGGGATTGCTACAGGCACTGCAATCTCTATACAGAGGCTTCAGTGCTTGTGTCAGAATAAATGCGTACATTGACTGGTTTGACATCCGCAGGGTGTCAGACAGGGATATATAGCTTCACCGCGGCTATTCAACTTATTCAGTGGTAGCTGTCTGTATGATTTGAAAGAGTAGAGAAATGCGGACTAAGGATGTATGAGCTGTCTGTCAAATGCCTTCTGTACGCTGACGACCAAGTAATCCTTGTGAGTGCAGACTGCAGAAGATGGTAAATAAAATAAATGAATTTGTTAAGAAAAGGGGTATGAAAGTAAATCTCGGTTAGACTAAAGTGATAATGTTTGAAAAGGGTGAAAGCACGACTGAATGCGATATACTTATAGAAGGTGAGAAAGTCGAACAAGCGAAAGAGTTCGTATGCTTGGGTAATCTGTTTACAAATGATGGTAAACATGACAGAGATATCGAAACGAGAGTGAATGAGGCTTTGCTCGCTATTATGAATAGTAAAACCCTCTCACGACAAGCGCGCTTAGCTATCCATAGTGGGATCCTAATCTCTACGCTTATGTATGGTGGTGAAAGCTGGATATGGCAAAAAAAAAGTAAAGGAGGATCAATGCAGTGGAGATGCGATCGCTTCGTAGTATGTGTGGAGTGTCTCGAAAAGATAGATGTAAAAACAGTGATGTTAGAAAGCGGGGTGGTTTGAAGGAAGATGTAGTGACTAGAGTAGAAACATGTATGTTACGGTGCTTTAGCCATCTAGCAAGGATGAATGAAAGTACACTGGCAAAACAAATCTATAGAGGGAATGTGTATGATGGAAAGGTCGGCAAGGGTCGTCCTAGAAAATCCCATGCCAGACTATATTGGTGGCATATTAAAAAAGGGCCAAATTTTAAGTACCCGAAACCGACGAACTTGCATGAAAAGATTGATGGATATCAGTGATGTAAAAAGATGTGCAAAGATCGTACCATGTGGAAATCTATAGTCTCTGCCTACCCTTCTGGGAAATAGGTGTTAGTATATTTATATGCATGTATATGTCTTAAAATTTCCATTTGGTTTAATGAGAAGGGAAAACCGGTTTATACCACATAAAATACTTTTATGTCAGAATTATGAACGACATAAAATTCCCATTCGTATTGGGACAGCGAATAGGGACTACGACCTACCTAATAAATACCCTATTCTTAAAGAGGGGTATTGTAATATACGTCGTATAAGTAGTCACTATAGAAAGGTAAAGAGTCTGTTCCGAAATGGTCATCGAATAGGGTGTCGAGTAAAAGAGAAGGATATTCAAAGTTTATTGTAGTGAGTATTGAAAATTAAATAAAATGTTCCTTTCATTTTATTTGCCTATAAACTTTCCCTCTATTGATTGGATAATCCTAAAATATTACAGCCATTAGAAATATTTTAAAGAAAGTCAATATTCATAATTATATCTTCTTTCTTTTTCTTGTAATCAATTTATACAAAAAATTGACATGTGCCCTTCTCCATTGCATCATGCATTAATATTTCAGTATTTTATGGTTTCTAGAAACATCGAATACTAATATCATGTCTTTAAAAAATTTGTATGAAAAAATTTAAATATTAACACAGAACACCACACTATGTATTGTATATTATGTCCGGGAAAAAGTGTTTTTCGTATTTTATATATAAATTCAAGATAATTTCTCATCATTGTTCAACAACTTATTGCCATTTTGCAAGTAATGATATAATCACATTGTTGTAGAAATTTTGAGACTGATCATAAAACTGCAACAAGTTCTTTTGACAGTCCCCTCTTGATGTTAACCTAAGACTATTTAAAGAACTCTGAAGAGGACAAAACAGGTGAAAATCTGAGGGTGCTGGTGGATACATTAACATTTCCCAACCAAACTCTCTCAATAATTGTTGAATGTCTAAAATGTATATGGTCTGACGTTATCATGGTGAAAAACCACATTCTTTCTGTTGATTAATTTAATCCATTTTTTCTCTAGTTCTTTCTTGAGTCTCATCAGCTATTGGGAGTAGGATTCAAATTGATGATTTTGCTCGGTGATAAAAGCTCATAATTTCCAATCCCTCCATACAGGTAGTATCAACTTTTTGCGAGTTAATCCGGGTTTTGCTATAGTCTGTGGAGCTTACTTGCCTTTTGACTATGATCTTTTTCGCACGTTCTTGTTGTAGGTAATCCATTTTTCATCACCACTGATCAATCTTATCAAAAACGGTTCGGGTTTCATTGTTTTTCAATAAGTAATCGCAAATAAGTAAGTACACTATTCATTACATTTCTTTTAGTGAGCTAGTGTGGAACCCAAGTAATCGACCTTTTTTGTATATCTTGCTTTTTTAAATTAGTGAAAAATGTATTGTGATCAATCCTCAGTTCTTTAGCTATATCGCAAAAAGTAATATATCAATCTGACTCTAATTTTCTTAAAATGGCATCGACTTTATCCGTAACAGGAGGACATCAAAGGTTGACCTCAAAATTACCGGACTGTAAACGTTTGAACCAGTTTTATGTTACTCTTATCGACACTGAATTGCGTCCATAAATGCCATTGTTTTCGCAGCTTGTGTCGCATTTTTCTCTTTTTGTAATAAAACTTCAAAATGTATCGAATTTCTACATTAGATTCTTTCATTTCGATGAACAGAAAAACAATAGAAAAATAGCGGGACACTGTTTTTACTCTTTATTTTTTAAATATCATCTATTTAATGATATCAAAATTAGCCACATACAAAGAGCACAACCAAAGAAATATTACTGCAGCTTTTTCTTTATAAAATACGAAAAAACTTTTTCCACGGCCTATTAGGTATACACGTGCGCAATGGAATTACATTTTAAATCTGAGATTAAATAGTCTTCCATTGTAATTAGCACTAACAATGACAAGTCTTTAATAACCGAGCGTCGTGAAGCAAATTATTCGTAAACACCACACAAGCCTTAAATTAACTCAGTCCTCAAGCTCACAAGCTCTCAAGTGCATCCGTCGTTGTGCATTATATCGCCCACCAGGTATCTAATGCAAATGCAGCGGCTTAAATATGCAGGCAACTCTGAATTGGCTTGCAGTGTCATGGCGAGCTCCACGTAAACGGAATAGTTAATGTAGTCTGGCGTGTGACGCAGGCCACCGCGGCCACTGGGCGTACCTACTATATGCATTCTACAGTATTGAGATCATACAGTTTTAACCATCCCATGTTTTTGGGACGTTTAATACTGTGTGTTGCATGAAGCTACGGCCTGTCCACTGATAGTACAGAAGTCGCACGGACAGTCGGTCCGTAGCTTTATGGTGTTATTACTATAGTAGTATTATTCACATGTAAACATAGGAATCGATGACATTTGTACATACGATGACTTGTTATGTCTGTTAGCTGAGAGGATACATAATGAGACCTACTTGGGGATTCCAGCGAGGAACTGCCGTCACGTTCTCGTTTCTGCCGTCTCCTTCAGTGCAATAAATTCCTCTAAGAAGATTCGCACTGTTCGTCATCGCCGATCATCTTTTGCGTGACGCTTAGCAGCAAGAGGTCCCCCACCTCAATAATGGTAGGGTAGTGCGCTGTACGGCCCGGACAACATGACCACTGCCGTGACCATTGTCTTTTTTGTCTCTTTTCTCAATATTCTTCTTATCGTATAAAGTGTCATTTGTTTTCTCACGTTTTAATCATCCAACTGCTAAAACGAACCCATTCACATTATTTTTATTTCAAATTGAAGCATTTGAATTCTAAATCATACTGGCCTAACAATTGGCCCAGCATGCAGCCAGCAAGGTACGGAACCTGTGGCTTGTGTTAAAAACTTATCGATCAATCTACCCTTAGTCAGGATCGAATCCGTTACTTTCTGTTCGAAGGCAACGCTTTTGTTCTCACCCATCAAAATTTTCCTTTATGTAAAGAAATACGGCAGAAGTTAGAGACGGTAAAAGATTGTTGTAATAGAATGTTATTAATTTAATGTCGAAAAGTCGGAAGTTCGACTTCTGGTCAAAATTACATTTAGACCAGACAAATATTTCAAGCAATATTTAATCTTTTTTTGTACTTTGTAAAGTAAAAAACCTTAAATTTAAGCAACTAGCCTTTCAAGTACAGTGGAATCTCAATAACTCGAATGTCAAGGGAAATGCAAAAAAATGCGAGTTAACGAGTGTTCGACTTAACAAGAACTTTGAGATACCTATGACTGTGTCGACAAGGAGCAAACATTCACAGCTGTGTTACTTAGAAAGTTTCATGAATATCATTCATTGCACGTGTACAAGACAAAAACAATAGATTAGTAGCCCCGAACCCGAACATTCATTTTGGAATTCATTGCTATTATTTCGGGGAATTCCAAGTAAGACGTCATTATATTTTACCAACTACGACTTACGACTCGCATTTCAAAAAGGAGACTCCTTTTTGAAATTTGAGTTATAGAGTATAAATATGTATTATCAATACTTCGTAGGGAAATAACATTTTGTTCTCGATTTATTAAGATTCCACTGTTTTCAGAAACTTTAGCTGTCTAAGTAGTGTTAATTAATATCTCTCATTTATATTTGTGTCATGTGTCATCAAATTCCCGCGTCACTTTGCTATAGACTTTTAAAACAGTGTTTTTACTAAATAACCCTATTAAAGGTTTGAGGATTAACACGGGATGAAAGTAAACACGTAGAAAAGCAAAAAGATATATATTTAGTGACATCAAGGTACAGGAAAGCATGACGCAACCACTTTTAATTGATCGCAATAAACTATAGAGTATCGATCTCCATCATTTGTTTAGGAAAGTTATTCTGTCTATATTGTGTTTAAATCTGAAAAACTCCCAAATATTTTATAACTGATTTTAAGAAGCATTTGAAATCTCCCACTAATACACTGCATTAAGAGATTAATTTCCCAAGAATTATACAATTTAGAGCTTTTTTTTTAATTCAGACACTCCCCCAGTGAAATTTATTCACGTGCTTTAAGTATATGCTTTTTAACATATTAATGTGTTCATATTACTACATATGGCTACGTATAGATGTTTGTACAAAATGTTACTCTTATATTTTCCAAATATCAAAGTTGATGCGAGGTTTGTGCACTAGACCGCCCCCTAGCCCGCTCATGGACCTTCATCATCCGCCAATGACATTCAGCGAGATCGATTTTGCAAACCCTCCCATTTTGAGGTGATATAAATTTATGGATGAAGTCTAAGATATAATCTTGAAGTTCCTCAGAGGAGTTACCTACCTTGGTGAACACCACTACCATTCTGAAAAAGGGGCTGTATTACTATCAATGAATATTCTTTGCTAGACAGCTAAATTCAAGCAGCATTCAAGTGATTTTGTTCTCGCGTGTGTGTTAATATGCACTCCCCAAATTAATGTTTTATTTGAAATAAATATCAATACTGATGACATCGGTACTCAAGCTACAAATTGATGATGTTTTTAAACGTATACATATTTGATCAAACCCCCACAACGCAAGAGCGCCTATTACGGTGACCATATGCTCGTAGATTTCACAAACCGTATTTTTGTATGGCAAATAAAATGCTTTATTATTATGCATTTCCGTTTACACTTGTTTTTTATTGCTTTGCTCATTCATCTTTATTTGTTTTAGTTATTTAAAAGTAACTGCATTCTACACTCATCGAATTTGGCTAATCGTTATTTTAATTTTGTCTAGAAACTTATCTCCGATACATAATGATATCGCCACAGTAGAAACATTCTATTGTAGCTTATTTGACGTAGATTACGAATTTTAAACTAGCGTAGCGCAAACGTCATTCATTACAAATCCTCGGAACACCTACAAAATGAACGAACCTTCATTCAATTTGCAAACTTTCGCGAGGCCCCGCAGCGCATGCTCCCGCGCATATTTGAAAGCTCCTGAATTATATATCGGCGAACTAACGCGTTCGACGCTCGATTACCGCTAGGCCTCTCGTTTCTGTTCGGGGTATCATCGCTGCGACGCGCGGGGATCCACTCTTGTGCGTAATTAATCGCAGGGGTTGTCCAAAGCCCGGCGAGGCCCGGCTTTATTAAATTTTAGCGCTTATGCCCCCCGGCCCCCACCTCGGCCGCCCCCGCCGACGTCGCCCCTCCGACCCGCGACCCCCGCGGGCCGTCACTTTTACTATTCACGGGGGTCCGGATTAGTGAAATGAATTCGGCTCGCGGCAGGCGGCGCGAAACGCTCAAATTGCGCGTCCCTCGTGTTGTTATCGATGCGGATTTCGAGAGAAGCAATCTACCGGATTAGGTGCGCCGTGCCGCCCGCGCGGGCTTAATCACAGCCTGTTACGACTATATAGTTTCCTTGTGAGAATAGTATGTTGTACATTACTAAATCTCGTGCGTGAAATAGTTAATAACTACTAAATATACATGAACGTAAGAAAGTTGACTCTTGTAAAGTCGTGACTGATAAAGCGCAGTAATTCAAATTTAGATTCAGTTATACAGATACTTAATTATTAAATATGCCATCAGGAATTTTATTAATTTAATAAGTTAAATGATATGTTTTTTTCCCATTAGGACTATTATTTCAAATTTAATTCCCAGATATTCATGTATACGATGAAATCACTGTAGACCCTGTCGGATGAAGCTGCACGTTAAAAGTCTTCATATTTGAGATTTCACAAAGCTACGGGTACAAATTCTAGTTTATTATAATTCTCTATTAATTATATACTATATACTGCCTATAACATGCTCTATATATATATATATATATATTGTCACTCCGTATATCTCATAATTCTTTCTTTTTTTTGTCGCCTTCTGTGTTCCTGCCTGGCACCAATGAAAGTGCACCGGTCGTGTCACCTACGGCTCCCGTGACACAAGTCGTGTGTCGTTACACAAGTGACACCCCACTCGGTTATCCCGATCCCTACATAACGTCACCGCGCTGGATGCACGCGCGAGGGAGCCGGCGCCGGCGGCCATGTGCAGTCTAAGTACGAGCCGCTCGTAGGTACATACGCGCGCTCGCCCGGGGGTGTAAAATTTTTCACCCCAGCTCGGCGTCTGACAACAAAAACAGAAGGCCGAACGGGGGCTCGCTTTTGAACCCCTGCCCTTTTTGTACTCGAACAATGCCCGTTCCGGTGTTCGTTATTTTGGATTTTTTAAGGTTCCTTACCTGAAACGTGTAAAAAATGTAGTATTGGTATGTTTGATATTATAGTAAAAAAAGTTCCGTCCCATTATTAAATCCCGTGTAAAAGTTTAGCTGTACTCTGGGATTTGTTTAATTCATCTTGAATGTACTCGACGATTAATGTTTGTACAATATGAAGTGAATGTTTCATACCCAACTTACAATACCTGATACTCTTTTTTAAGAAAAATTCGTATATTGTGACTAATTGCACTATTATATTATAAGTAATAGTAATTATGTATTGCACTCAAGCAAAAAAGAAAAGTTAACTGCAATGCTTTAGCAATCCTTTGTTTAATGAAAATTTTATATTCTAATCATAGAACGACTATTTGAAATTACGAATCATATTTGTAAAAACTTAAACAATTTTCCTTTACGTTATTGTCTTATAGAATGACTTAACATGCAGTCGTTACCTACTTCAAAAACTTTAGTTTTTTTTTTTCTCAAAATTTTCCGTACGTACTGAAAGAAATGCAATACCGAACCCTCGAATTCAATGCCGGATTCGCTGCAGGCCATTTCTCTTTCGATCGCCGCGGATCCATAGCGCACGGAATCGACGCCGCCGGCGACGCGTTCTCATCACACAGTTAATTATTGACACATCCGTTTTTTCTCCGGTCCCCGCCGCGGCCGGCCGGCGGGCGCCATTGTGGTCGGCTAATATTATTTTCCCTTTGTGCTGTCGAACTCGCAAACGGCCATTTCCTCCGCTTTGTAGTGCTCGCCGGGCTCTCCCGCGCTGGAGGCGGTCCTCTTTTATTTGAATTTAGAACGATTATTAATTTCCTTCCGCGCTTTGACCGCCTCCCCCCCGCGGCCGTCGGCGCCGTGATTAGCTTTTAGTCCGTTATTAGTCGCACGTAGGTGCTTTTGACGCGAGAACCCTTGTGACTCGAATCGTTTATGTCGCAGAATCGAAAATTTTTACTTATACGTGTGCCGTTCTCTTCGTTTCGTTACTTTTGCAGCTGTTCACGTTCGCCGGTCTTTAGTAAAATTCGTGATAAATAAACAAAATGAGAAACATCGCAATGACGCCATAAGTTTCATTTTTTCTTTAATCCTTGTGTACCAAACACAAAAAAAAGGTACTCAGTATACTCGAACGGCAACTATGAGTATTAACTGGAAAAACATTTATTTCAATTAATATTAGATAGCGCGTGCATATAAATTAAGTCACGGTAAATTAATTACTCTAGGTCTCGCTTGGGAGATGGTCTATTGTTTAGCCTACCCGCTGAGTCCAAAGGAGAAGCGAGTTCCAGCCAGTGAACTCATAATTGAGGACTGAGTAGACGAGTACTAAATAACGGGTGAGACGAGCTGAATAATTTTCTCACCATGTTTATACAGAAATATCAATTTTCTTTAATTGATCAGTGCAGGAGAACATTGTGAGGAAACATTGAACGTCGGAAGAGATTCAGCAAAATCTTCCACGATTTGTACCTTTAGAAGTTCCTAGAATTCAAACGTTTGTTGGCAACGTCTATATGTACAAGTACAAATATGAAACCATAATTTCTATAAACAGTAGTATAGGTGCTAGTGTCTGACTGTCAGTTAGTAACATCTGTATTATAACATATTTTTCCCGGAGATCATATTGTGTGAAAAGACCTTAGGATGTGAAAATTCTTCATAAGTATATAACTATACTGGCGCCTGATGTACCTGTATTCTTAAATTAATGTAAGTCAAGGAGATCGTTATGTGAAATATTGCAATGAATTAGAAGCTCTAAACTATTACAATATAAAATTTTCATCTGGCAGTTTTCAGATTTCTAATGACTATTTTTCTAAAGTAGGAGTCTGAAAATTTCAAAATTATATTTTCTCGACAATTGTCAATCGCTTTATTAATTCCACACTGATCAGCTACTACTTGAATTTCAGTAAAGTACATTAAATTCTTTAACTTTCAAAGTTTCATTGCCTGCCTGAATATGCAAGAGTTGTGTTATTGAACGCTGAATGTGTGATCGAAATTAATTATGTATTTTATTTTGTATGTCAATTTTGTTTCTTTTATGGGGAAAAATAATTTCTCTTTCCTAAGTTACATAACGTGGAAAAGCATTGGCATGCTTAACTGATATCTTCAACACAAAAAAATATTCTAAAATAACAAAAATGTAATCTGAAACACTGTTTTTATTATGCATAGATATTTAACTATGTAATATGCTTTTAAAACGGGCATTGATACTATTTTTGCATAAAAACTCTGAACCTTGCTCATTGCTACCTAGTTTACACTCTAGCGCACAGTACGCTCGCGAGATGTCGACCGGGCTGAAGTTGAAGCGAGTGCGAGTTCGCGCCGCTACACTTAACAAAAAAACTATTTTTGATTTTATATCAATTATAATTAATAAAAAAGGGAAACACGGGTGGCAGGGGGCGGCAGCAAGTGCTTACCCTGTCCCTTCATACCGCAAATTTTCCACCGAGACCCAATTGTAGTTGTTGCGATGCAACTCGCTGCTAAATTCAACCCGGTCAAGATGATTCGGGCGTACTGTATCACACTAAACTGAATAACTTTTTACCTACACGTAATAAGTTGTGGTTTTTAATTTGTGCATATTTTCCTCTCTAGTACGATACTAAAATTTAATGTTTTAAATATTACCCGATCACTTTTACATTTTATATTAAGTATGCGATTAAACCATTGCACTAATCGTACTAGTTTCGAACTACATTTTTCCGTATTTACAATTATCCTTATACGATTTTTAACTAAAATTCAGGCTTATAACCCCGGTTAATTTATAGTAACACTTCATTATGCGTGTGCTTTCGTGTACTCGTGAAGCAGTCGTACGCCTATATTCTTTTCCATGCATGTCCTTATAGCGGCCGCGTATCACCACCGTTCGCATACGGGCGATTTTCCGTAACGCGATCCCGTGAACCGATTCAAAACGCCGGTTCACAAGTTCTGAAAGCGCAGCGCCGACATGAAATAGCCGGCACGAAGCGCCACGATCTTGATAAAGGGTTGAATCGATGCGATGTCTTGCCGATAACGCGGCATCGACACGACAGGCCGTATTCTATAATTCGGGCTGCATTTCCATATTCATGAGTCCGACCCGAAAAAAGAAACGATATCTGAGTTTCGTGTTGTTTTGGTTTAACGCAATGTTTGTTTTATTAGGAGTCCGCTGTTTGCATCATTTTCGAATAACACCAGCAGAAGCGGTACGCGTTGACAAAAAGAAAATCAGAGAGCTGAAATAGCACAACGAGGTTTACCTCGTTGAAAATTAAAAAAAAAACTGTTGTACCTGACAAACTACTAAACTTACCGGATCGAATATGATAATATGTAAATCCAATAGTTGTTATGAAATCGATGGGGTTATTTTTAGTTTTGTTGCTGTATATAAATATTATATCTTTGAGCGTCGATTAAGATAGCAGTGAGAGTTCAGCGTATTAACGTAGCCAGGTCTGCTATGCGAGTGATTCTATATAGAGTGTGTTCCTAAACGCATTAAAATGAAAATATTGATTATTATTTAATTGTGAAGTGAAGCAGGTAACACGTGAGAAAACCTACATGTTGGAAAAAATTTATCTAAATCGTGAACGAAATTCCAAAGTTCCTTTATGATTATATACACACTATTGTAAATCATATACGGAATACTTGATGTGTTTTGTGTTGTGATCTATCGATCATACATTACTTTTTTTAACATCGTAAGTTCGTGGTAGTCTCCGTAAGAAACATACATGCGCCTGAACTATTTCAATTTTGAATATTCACTTGCGTCACTGTCAAAATAGTGTTTTACCTTTCTTAGTAATGTTTTTAATAATTTATAATTAAAAGCGGCAAGGTAGTAGCATTCCCAAGCAGCAAGCAAACATACAATGAGGAATATGCGTCTATACAGCAACGCCGCCATGGACAGTGGGCATAAAGAGATGATTTTGGACACAGTGTCCGGTCAGATTATTGTATATACATGTAGAGTAAATAAAATTTTAAGTTTATCATTATAAAGTAATCAAGAGAAACTTGCAAAATTGAAACTAAACAAATTTTCAATGAAACATGTGGAATATATTAACAATTTAGAAAACAAAAAAAAAATCAAAAGCTTTCAATCACAACATTTTGTCATACACACATCTAAATTTGACCATGAACTAGTGCTATGCAGTGCACGGTGACACTCCATAGTTGTTTTGTGGACTAAACATTTGTATTACCTATGGGGTAAATATTCCCGCGGTATGTGATATCAGAGGCGAAATTCGGTAACTGATGCTAAAAAACACCAGGGTTAGGAGTATATCACCTTTCATATTTGAACCTCAAATACACCAATCACCATACATTACAAACATACCTTCTTATAATCTATATGTCAACCCATTACGACAGTCAACCGCTTATCATTTGGCTTGGTAATTAACACGGGTCGCATCGCCGTGCTAATCATGGCGCTCTGGTCCTCGGATCTTATAGATTACTATAGAGATACTTGTTCGAATATATGTCATGGATATATTTTACACGTCGTACAATATTTAATAATATCAGATTACGTTGCATGAAAATGCTTTTATGTCGTAAGTGATGAAATAAGCACAGAGCGATGATATTTTAAAATAAATATTGAACATGCAAAATCGTGTATACGATTCCAATGCAAATTAGAAATTCTATTGCTTACAGCAGAAATTTGAATAGATACTAAAGATAAAATTGGTTATCATGCGACCATTACAGCTTTAATTCAGGCTATACAGGCAATGAAAGACTTTACAGTCACTTATACTAGACTTAAATTTACTATAATTAGATAAAACTTAGGGAGTAACTGAAAATTTTATAAAAACTTACTAGGAATGAATTTAATCGTCGACAAAAGAAGCGTTAAGTTAGGAACCTCTATCGTAAAGGTAGAAAGGTGTGTATATCTATGAGTTCATTATAATAACCTTTTTTTGGTAGGATTCTGTAGTTAAAAATGAAAAAGGAACCTTCATTGCCCCGTCCCGTTTGTCTGTCAATCTGTTCGCATGTCACAGTCTTATAACTCTATAACTTTTTCATCGATTCCGATGAAATTGTACAGACGGGCGTCGTATGTGGACGACCATATAATTAACTAGATAGGTATATAAATAAGTGACAATTAAGAAAATATTCATCTATCTTTACATACATAAAGTTGAGGTAAGAAGAAAATTCTATGTCGTTGGATGGAAATTTTAAAATACATCAAATGTTCATAAGTGAGTTTTACTCTGATTTGTATATTTTGCTGTTCTTTAACTTCCAAATCATCAAGTTTGTGACTTCTAACTGAAACTATGAAGTTTAAAAATTTGAAAAGAATCACAGTAAAGGAAATTGATAATATTTTTTAAACATGTATGTTTTATTATACTGTATTAAACATAAAAAATACTTAAACGTTCACAATTTTCAATAATTCAATAGTAAGTTTAATATAATCGGTACCTATCTACCATTCAAACAGATATTTGTGCCTATATTACTTTAGATTATTTTTGTCAAATCATCAAAGAGTAATGTGATACGCATTTCATTTGAACTTATTACAAATAACTCGTCATTTCGTTCATTGGTACGGCATTGGATGCGGGAATTCCACCTTCACCGGATATTTCAAAGGCCACTGCAACGAGGTAATTTTTTTTTTTCACTTATAAGTTTACAACAATACAGTGAGATGAAGTTCACGTCATGTTAGTTGTAATAAATACCTGAATAGGAGGGAATGAGCTGCCGTGGTTGTATTACCCCTAAGGTCTCTGACCCTGACTTACGATTTGATAGTAATAGGTACCTTACTATTGATATGATGTTACAAATAGTACAGCCGACGAATGACAACTTTCAAAAGAATATATTTCGTTTTCCATTTGAATTATTCACTTATCGTGGATGACCATTTCGTTTCCGAAATATCATCTATATTACAAGGTCGAGTGCTAATTTTTTCAATAGTTCTTTCACATTGCCATAATAAAGCCACACAAAGGCGTGCGGCACTTTGCCCAATGTCAAAAGCGTCAAATAAGACAAGGCTGCGGTGCTCCTTTGCGGTTCGCGTTCGTGCCGCGTACACGATCGCCGCCGAAGTGGCGTGTAAGCGGCCGGCGAGACAAAGCGCGAAGGGGGAGCGATCGTGTGCGGGTCGCGTTACACGGCCGCCGGCGCGCGCGGCGCCTTTGAGCGACACCTGCGCGCCGACTCTCCTCTTAAAAGTTCGCCGCTCGTCTTACGTCTCGAACGCCCTCCCCGTTAAGGCGGGTTCTTGGATTAAAGTTCCGTGCGATCCACTTAAATCGACATATTATTGAAGTTGTGCGTCCTTAGGCGCATTAGGAAAATCTGATTGAAAATTAAGCATCTTGACGAGCGTGTGACGCGCCGATGTAACACATAATTCCGAGTTTGCGCAATGACGCGACAGCCAGTCGACCGTTACAATGAAATGATTAAACATCTGTTGTCTACATAACAGATAATGAGCCGTATTAAATTATTATTATTATAAACTCATATTTATTTCACAAAAGGATAATAATATCTCTCTTGCATCGCTGACGTCCATCGACCGTTTCATGCAAGCTCGTCGGTTTTGAGTACTCAAAACTTAGTCTTTTTTTTTTCAATATAACCGCCAATTTGGTCTGTGTAGAATTTTCTAGGGCACCTTGCCGATTTTCCATCACACGCGTTCGCTCTATCGTGTCGTTTCGTCAGTCTACTTCCATCCGTCCTTCCAGTATGGCCAAACACAGTACGTATTGTTTTCTACTCTAGTTGTTACATCTTTCAAACCACATTGCTCTCCGACGTAACTGTTCCTACATCTATCATTCAAATATACTCCACACATACTATGCAGAGATCGCATCTCCTCTGAATCGATCCTACTTGCATTTTTTCTTCATAATAAATATATAGGTATGTAAGTATATATTTACTCAAATTTATGAAGACTGTTTACACTCTGAATGTTGTTCGTATTCATAAAACTTTAATTATATTCTAGCGTATATTTATTTTAATTGCGTATCAAGACTTAATATTTATTTATCTAATAATCCATGAAAATTATATTTTTTTATGTCGAAAATTGTGTATCAAAATTTGAGAACGTTATATAAAAATATATATTTTAATGACAGAGAAAATAGCAAGATATGTTCTTGATTTTATTTAAAATAATTATAATTGGCTAAAAACAATCGTTTCTAATTTTCGACAAAGATGTATAACTTCATATTTTACATATATACACACGCTTTTTTTAAGAAGTAGACGTATATAATGTTCACCTTTTACGTGAAAATTATGTTAGGTACTAGCTTGTGTATACCATGGTCCATAAGAAAATAAATTGCTCGAATTCATTATATTAATACCTGTATAGTAAACTTTAGAATAATTTATTAGCCTATTAAAAAAAATATATTAAATTTACTATCTTAATCGGTGTTTCAGCGAATTTTATTATGGGAAATTGGGAAATTCTAAAAGATATAAATTTGGCAAATCGAAAGATGAGCGTTAAGGCTTATACCATAGAAATTAACAACCAATTTGATAGGCCTTAATTCAAATGTTCTCATTTGTTGGTTTGAATTATGGACATGCCATTAAGCGTCATACTGCGTCTTCACGCACATTTAACTGGAGAAATAATTAGAATTCCACTATCGTATGCTATCCCCAACCAATTTACTTTTCAAATAACGACTGTAGAGATATTACAAAATAGCAAATTGTCGCATCGCAGTTTACATCCTTATTATTAATTCTCATTCTGTTACAGACGATCTACATGATATAACTATATTAAGGACAATTAAGTCCGCTAATTAGGCATAAATTATTTTATATTTCCCTCAGAAAATAAATATGAAATGGTTATGAAGGTAAAATGTGTTGCTTCAATTCACTGAGGACAAATAAGTTTATTTATAGCACGGAATACTCTTGACGCGAGTACTACTCGCACTTGGCCGGATTTTCTTTCTTTCGGAGTACAGAACCATGGGCTTAAAAAATAGTGTTTTCAAGCAACGATTGATTACCAAAGAAAATCAACTATATCAAATGTAGTAAATTTACCGACTGTCATTACATTGTCATTTTTTTCAAATTCGCGTTCACTTTGCGTCAACTGTCGTATTTGTTTTTTTTATGAATCCAATTACAAGAAGCGATTATAATTATCCAAAATTTTAGTACAATAATAGTATTTTATTTTATTAAAAAACTTGAGTGTTTTATTTATAAGACGGTCCTTCGTACATTTAAACATACATAGCTCTGTGCCATGCCTTAGCCGTCGCTTATTTAGCGATGCCTATTTTATACTTCCGTGCATACAACTTTAAATTTATAAACTTCGCTACAAAAAAAAAATCAAATGAGTAAACACGAAATGTAGCTAGCTCATTTCACAAACTTGTAGTAACTTGTGGGTCAAAGTTTCCATTTTAAATTGTAGTCGGCAAGATTAGAATTTGTATAAAGTCTCGGAGATCTCGAAAAAGGTTACTTACAATTATCCTTTCTAATTAAGAAGGTTTTATATGAACGATTAATGAACACCTGATTAATTGACCCTCGCACCAGCATTACTTCGATCATGCTCAGTCAGTGCGTTGAAATAGCATATTAAAACTTAAGCATTATCACCGTGTTGAAAAAATAGTTTCACCACTCTAATTCAAGGTTTTAATACACTTCATATCATTGATATGCGATTTTATGATTGAAAGTTAATTCTTATCATTATATTAGTATAATACAATGAACTGGTACAGCATTATACGAAGTTCTTGATAAATCCTAAATACAAACGTAATTATCCAAATGTCGAACGAGTCGAAATTTATTTTTTTCACGGCAACCGGTGAAATTTCAGTTCGTCGACGAGCGACCGCGCTTGTCATGTTACATATAATACTTAACAAAGACTATTTTTTTGTGTGCGAGACGCGCCATCTCCGTGTACTCGGTATATATTTTCTGGCACTCTATAAAATAAATCTTAAAGTAATGAGCGGCAGCTTATTGTACGGGATCGCCACAAAAGCCTTCATTTACTGATGGTGGTAATCCCGCCGAAGGGAGGCCGTCGAGATCTGCTCGCTTCTTTTTTTTCTCTATCTATTTTTGTTACTCTCGCAATGAATGAAAATCCTGAACAGCATTGTCGTCGCCGACGCCCCGCTCCGCGCAAAAAGGAGTCCGATGACAGCGGGCCGAATGCGGGCGGAGGGGGGTGCGCCCCGACCCCCGCGCGGCCGAATGTCGCCGGGGAGGAGCGACGCGGCATTTTCCACCGCTCGCCCGACGGCGAAACGTCCCAAACGACGCCGAAGAATACAAAGGAAAATCAACCGTAAAATCTGAACGCTAGCGTCACGTTCGTGTGGGAAAATCGGGCTGTTGCTTTTAAAAACACGAGCCAGTTTGCAATAAATCGATAAGTATACATAGGTACGCGCCGCAAGCGGAGGGTACAAATTGCACGGATTTTACAGTTCTTTGTGTTCTGGCTTGGGGGGTCGCGGGGGCCGGGGCTCGTTTAGCGGTTACGCGTGGACCGTTTTAGAAAATATGAAATTTTCTGGTCGTCTCGCGGAGCCGCCTTCGCTCACCGAACGGCGCGCCGCTGACAAATTTTTAACACGTAATCACAACGCCTGTATGTTATTTCAGGCCCGTGTAACTACACATCGGTGATTCGTTACGTTGTTGTCATTATCGCTAACGATTTTTCAAGTAAAATAAGTATGTGATTTTGAGGATCCTCAAATCGAAACAATCTATTTTCATTGGACCGGAACACTCTTCCATTTACGCCTAATCTATTAAAAAAACTTTTCTTATGTCACGCTTAAAAGTTATTAAGAGTTATATAGAATTGAGAATGATTAAAATTGTAAATAAAATGACGCACGAGTCACGAGTTCGCCGACGATCACGATAGACATCACGTTATTTGCCGTGACCGGCTTACGATGCCATTCCTTATATACGCTCTTTATTTTCGCACAAGATATCGAATCGCAAATAAGTAAACACAAACGTCCATATTTATCGAATACATGCATTCGCTTGTAACTCCGCCCGCTTGCCATTATTTACCGATCGCGAATAATCAATGGTTAAGAATTGAAAGGAATATTGTAGTCTTGCAGCTAGTCTCAAATGCTGCGAGACTATGACTGAAAACTTGATTCAAATATGTTACCGTGGAAATGTATTGCTGTGCATTTCCACGGTAATGGATTGAGATCGGGTAGGTGCTCAGTTGCAAACCTATCTTGATAAAATTGAAATAACGTAGTAGACTGCAATTTATTCAGTTCGTATTGAACATAAGTACCTTTTGTCTGGTATGAAGTTTCATACCAGATGTATATAATTTGGTATGTAACCTCATCAATGTGTATCATTTGACGTACATTCAACTATGTACGTCAAATTGTGCCGTCGCTCCATATTTCTTTGAATTTTTCACAATGTACCGAAACGAAATCAAGTTTGAATTTGTCTTGAAACCATAAATATTAGGTACTCCTCAGTAGTGCAAAAAGTAAACAGTTTGTGCTTTATTCAAAAATTTGTTAAGAACCTTTGAAATTATCATGTTTATTGTATACATTTTAACCAATGTCAGGTAAACCATTTCAGGTACAGTGAAACTAGAAAACTTATGGTCTCATTCGGATGGGTGCAATATATACAAAAAATCTATAAAGAAGATAAACTTCTTTATAACTTTAGTGTGTAGAAATAAACTAAAATGTTTATTTCTACACACGTTTTTAGAATAAAAAAGAAAATTGGTTATCCTAACCAAAAGTTTGAATAACGTTACGAATTTACATCGTTGATTTTGAGCAACCAAGATTTCGGTTGTTTTAATGAACCTGTAAATGTTGATTCCGTTAATCCGTTTAGTTGAATTATGCATATTATTCGTTAATATCACGAATTACTCAGCTACCGCAATGAAATAAATTTAACCAAGCAAATTCGAACTTAGTTAGAAATATCTTTTAGTGCATAGCTTTTTATTACGATGTTTATGCAATATATGTTCTTTATTGTATGAATTTATGAAAAACAATATATTGATCTCGTCGCCTTTTACGTTAACCTTATTAAGAAACGTAAATACTTACCGTGATAACACTAAGTACACGCAAACTTTGGTCCTATCTAATTATCTGGTCGAAATGGAATTCATAAACTAAACCGAAATCAACACGAGATAGATTCGTAAGTGGGTACCGCCTCCTTCTCATCGGTCCTTCTCACCTCTCCGATTTCCACCTTCGTCCTGACATATACATCCCGCTGTGTACGACAGTCTCCGGCGTGACTGTACCGACATCATCAACCTATGACGACGAAATTAGAAGACTCGTCGGATTGGGTAGTTTGGTGTATAGGTGGCACTGCTGGTTGTTCCATGCACATATAGCTGATTACGTTCTTATCTACCTTCTTTTTTAGGGTTCCGTATCCGAAGGGTGTCAACGGGATCCTATTACTTACTTTCTGCTGTCCCTTTGTCTGTCTGCATGTCAGCGGGCTGTATCTCATGATACGTAATAGATAGACAGTTGAAATTTTCGTAAATTGTGTATTTCTATTGATGCTATATCAATGAATAATAATAAAAAATAAATTTTAAAGTAAACCCACATACAAGAAACTTTTTTTTTTGCATTTTTTTTTTATGCTCGATATTAATATAGGCAATAGCAAAATCTTTAAATTAATGTTCACACTCTATGTTACTATAGTTGCTATTAAAAGAACTAAAGTTAAAAATTAAAAATAGTCGCCGTATAAGAAACGTATTTCTATCAGCGTTTTTTGTTCACTCTTAATATTTCTACTTGTTTTCCATTAACTATTTTTAGTACAGTATTTAATATTGTACAGTAATACGGAACCTCGCGTGTACGGGTTCGACTCGCACAAGGCCGGTTTTCAAAAGTTATCTCGAAACCTCTAAACTGAAAACTAATTACCTATACATAATACAAAATTGAAGATATGATCGTTCTACTGGTTTAGTATTATCTTTATTTTACTACGGATAAGTGATTATACGTAGTTGTCTTTAGAAACACACCTTGTGTTTCAGACCGCCTCAGCGACTTGCAAGTGCAACAGTGTCTGTCCGAACATCCCGAATTGGGCCCGTACTGCACCGGAAGTCCCGCTCGCAGCGCCGGAGAACGCTCACCGAGTAAACTCTTCAATAAAACTAGCTTTGGTATGATACATTTTATGCAGTTTTTGTGTTTAGCCTGCTTTATTATTCCGCATATATCGCATATACTTTTGTTTTTTCATGTCTTTATTTATAAGGTTTAAACACGACAATAACCCACTAAACATCATCGTCGTGATGCAAAATACTCTTACGTAATTTTTATCCAAATAAACACATTCCGCAATTTTCGTTAATTGTGCCTGCTAACAGTTCGAATACTTGGCTGAAGTGTTCTACTCGAGTAATATTCAAATAGTCATTTCTTGCGTTTGTCTTGGGAGTCGTCTTTGCAATTATTTGTATGACCTAACAAGTGCTACACATAAATATAACACATTATATTTTTTTGGGCACAAATCCCGTTATTCTTCACAAAACTCCATCCATTTATATAGACTTATTTCATAGAACTATAAGGTTTTATGCGCGTTTCAAACGTTCTCAAATAAACGTCGTTAAAAAAAAATGTCGATAATCATATTTCAATGCGCAACCCTGGATCAAAAATTTTGAAAAGCGTACGATGATTCCTATCCAATCGCCGGCGAGCGTCGAACAATGGGCGCGGACGCGGGCACGCCGCGCGCTCGGATGCCTCACCATATTCAAATTATCGGATCTGTCGATCAGCGAGCGCGCCGAGCACGCTCAACAATCGCACGGGCTCGCCCGGCGACCCGGTTTTTGTGTTGATGTAAAATTAGACGTATTACAAATGTTCGCCTTTGTCGGAGGCGATGCGCCGAACGCATCTGCTCGCCACTCCGCTTTCGATTAGATCCTATCGAGTATGGAATAAAACGGAACTAGGTTTTTATATCATCGGTCTATACAGCGTTAGGCTCGATTTAGAATTTGCGTTTTCAGGGTTTCACACGGAAGCCTATTGGAAACCTCTGTTGTCTGTCTGTCTGTTTTACTTATATAAAAGGCTTTATATTTTAAACTGAGAGATAGCCAATCAAAATTTTCTGTAGCATGTCTATAGTGCCTCTTTTTTTGACGTGTTACATTTAGAGGCGCGCGCCAGCGTGATGAAATGAGTGACCAATGCATGGTGATCACGAAACGTAACGAAAAAAAAAGCGTTACACAAGCGAACAAATAGATATCCATTGCACCAACATAAGTATGCTGTGCAGGAATATACATATATATGTTTCATATCTGCCAGGCGTGCCGCGACGGCTACTTTTTTTACATTGTGTAATTCTTGTGGGTAATCGGGACCTGGAGATAGCCAGCCGAATTATTCCTACCGACTAAAACCCCATGGCGTCCTTCTCATAGCCTTGTGCTGGGGCCTCAGGCACGCTTTTTATCCGCTGTTCCAGCGGCGTTGAATCTTTCGATTTAACTCTGACGACTAATTAAAAAGCATGTGAAAGTTTGTGCCGACCATCTCTTGCCCGTCGATGGATGGAGGACTTCCCCAAATTCATCGCTCTCGGGTATAAGTCAGGGAGAGAGCTGGAGAAGCGCATAAGCATTTCCCCTACGCCCGCTACAGCGGCGGCGGATTTCAAACAGAGAGCTATCTTTGCTTCCGCCGCTTCCTTCTGTGACATAGCTCTTTAGAAAAAAAATCCTATCGCCCCCTCTTCGTTCTTCGGATCATCCCTTCCATAATGGTCAGTTACGAGAGTTCATCCCCAGTCCATAGAATCCTACTGGCTGTCAAAAGTTAAAGTTGTACTTTCATAGGCGCCTGCTAGAACCATTCTAAAAAAATGTATCAAATCCTAATTCCTGTAATAGGTTTTCATTGTGATAATGAATATTTAAATGTAGTAATAGTAGTGTTCTTCTCCTTTTTATTTTCCAATCAGTTGTAAAGTCGTATTAATTTCAAGACCAGTTTACAACATTTTAGACGCTTGCCTGCAACAACAGTATGCAAGTCACCGCTGACACTCGAATCTGTTATTCCACTACGAATCCCTATCCAACGCGTTGAATAGGGATTGATTCGAGAAGATTGACTGAGTTACGAAAGTGTTAATTGTTTATTTATCTTAGTCCGCTAATAGTTATATTGTTATTTTCTATTATACGTTTCATGTCAACTAGGCATATCCTCCCGAAAATGCAGATAGTCACATCCATCAGGGCGTAAGGAGTGTTAAAAACAAGCTACAGATACTCTCACAATCTCATCATATGACACCCAATCATGCACTGCGCAATACGTCAAAGGGCGATAAAAGCCCCTAGACTATCAGTCACAGACCATCACCAATAAACGTGTCTGTCAATTGTCACAGACTAACCGTCACTAATCATTACTGAAATAGTTACAGGCAAGCATCCAACAATGGCGTTTTATAAGTATTAAATTTGTCAATGAACATATTATTATCTTTATGTTTGAAAATTTTTAAAGATTCCAAAACATTTAAACGTAATTCCTTTTCAAAACATCTGTACCTTGAAATTATGATCCTATTGAAATTATGATATTATATATTATAGTTGGTTTTTAATTTATGGATTTAGATAAAGAATTAGTTTAGTTTATATAATATATATATTATATATAATATATTTATATATTTAAAATAGTATTTGTATTATATATATATATCTTAAAATTTATATTCGAAATTCTTAATGATAATATGTTAAACTAGCTCCATATTTCTTTTAGTCCTTTTGATTTTGTTGGGTAGATACCGTTCCTTATAAACCTTTTTTGCTTCTTATTGATGACTTCATCAATACATTTTTTACTATATCCGTTTGCCAATGCTATATTGTACATGGTATTTAATTCTAATGAGAAATTATAATTGTTAGGGGGCATAGTGAATAACCGATGTATCATAGATGTATAAGCCGCCAATTTGTATTGCCATGGATGACAAGAAGGGGTATTGTAGTATCTGTGCAAGTGGGTTTTCTGTATATTTTAAATTTATGCCTATTACTTTTTCTAGTTATAGTCAAATGCAAAAAAAAATATTGAAGGATTTGTTTCTTCTTAGAGTTTAAATTGAATTTTAGGATATATATGATTAATATAACATGTGGAAGAACAGATCCGAGGGTCAGCAGTGGGTTACATGCTGTAGGCAAGCGTTTAATTATGAATTTCCGCGAATTAACAGCTCACACAATAGAATACAATATTTTATATATGAATAGAAATTACATTTTCATTTCTTTTCTTCGTCTGTTGCTAATTTTTTCAGGTATAAGTGTAGGAGGTATGTAGGTATGTGATAATAATCACAATTAAGCATCAAAATATACTAACCAAATGTGCGTTAGACGTCATTTCTTAATGATTTTAATTATATATATATATTGATTTCATAAAAATTCAAATGAGTGGTGAATAGCAATTGTCAAAGTAGAAGGTATCGTATTTGAATTCTGATCGATGGCGAATAGACCGATACATTTTCAATTGAAGTCAGATTGTACCTGCGCTTCGTGTGTCGAAGAACAAGTTGAGTCGCCTGACCCCATCAACTCTAAGCTAGCGTGAAGGGCTTAAGGTCCAAGCAGATCAATCTGAAATAAAAAGTATCCAATTTCAAGCCTCATCCATAATAACAGTACTTTAATTGAGAGAAGTTTAAGGAAGGAAAGTTTAAAATCCGATATCCTAGTTCACAATCATATTATTTGTATTTTTTTTTATGAATGAAATTGTAAGTTTATGATTTGTGCACTATCTTCTTAATTACGACACCTTTTTCCCGTAATTAGTATGATTGTGAACTAAATGATGGATGTGTCAGCTCCTAGATTATTTTTACAATCCAACGATTTAGTTAAGATTGCACAAAAAATAATTTTTGAGTATATTTCTGAACTATTATAATAAAAGCTTAATCGTGTGCTGCTAATAAGTCAGGGTTAAGGTATGCCTTAATACACAATAAGGTACATTCGATAAACGGAATTAAGTAATTTTTTTAGGCTTACTTGCAACTTAAAACAATATATGCAATTATCTGGTAACTATCTGGCCGCTGATGAGGATGAAATTCAGTTATAATACTACATGTTAAATTGTTTTTGTGTACCTAAGAACATTTAAGTGTATATGAATCATCTTAATTTTTGTGAGACATAAAAAAAAAATTGTGGCCCTAAATTTTCCGCCCTTAAAATCCGCCGCTCTGGGCTTCAGCCTATTCAGCCCGCTGGAAAATCCGCCACTGAATGTAGGCCTGCCACATATGTAGTTCATACGCCGGTAAGTTCAAATAGAAGACACAAATAGCCCAATCCATCGCATTCGAATGCCTAGAAAACTTCAAAATTTTCTTCCGACGGATAACATACATCCCTTATCCTCCATAAAACACTTGCATCAAATTAAAATAAAATGTTAAAGTTCGGATTTTGGGGCATAGGTTTACGGGTAGACTAATGCACCGCCGCATATTTTACCACGAAATCAAATATTTTTCCGGCAATTATTGTAGTAGTACCTTCCAAGATTTATAATATTTATCTTCAAATTCTCATTAACGAATTTCGTCCAGAACAGACAATACCAACTCTACTAACATTGTAAATGTGTATGTGGGCTCCGTGTCTCTGTCTCTTTGACGCCTCTTCACGTTTAATCCTCTGAACCGATTGTAATGAGATTTACCGTAGAGGTAACATGGAAATTATGAAGAAGATCATCGTATGTGGTTTTTATCTGCAATGATATTTTTGATTGCCTCAATAATGAGATCTCTCCAAAGGAATTCGCAGGCAAAAATATCTAAATGTGAAAGTGCTCAATTAAGTAGTAGAAAATAAAAAGAAATAACACTAGAATATAAAAGAATACACTGATAAAAATTTCTGTAGTAATTTTACAGAAAAATCGTTGGAAGTTTTTACGCACAACGATCGAGTAATATTAAAATTGGATTTTGTAAATTTGCAACACAACTTATTCCAACTCAATTTAAGAAAATTACAAAACATTTGTTGAACTTTACTAAATGTCTGTAGAATTTTTTTAGCAATATTACAACACAGGTATTGTCATGATCGAAGTTATACTTCTTTTGGGGCGTTGTCAAAAAATGATTAGAGTGAATTTTTATCGGAGTGACAATGAAACTACAATATGAAGTTGTTCGTCCGCAAGTTGTTTAGCGAACAACTTCAGACCACTAATAACTGATGTGCTAGTAAGATTTGCTACTAGGTGACGCTTACAATTATACGAGATTAATACTATTCACTTAATAATTGTTTTTAAATCTTTCTCTTTAACGTATTCTGTAACAAAAAAGTCCTAAAACCATGTTGAGTAATGTAATACCCCCTATTGATTGCAAATGCATAGACTACCATTTAGTGGTGAGAGATAAAACTAATTCATTAATTAACCAACGGTTCAAAAACGTTACAATACATGTCAGAAAAATAAAAATTTTTGGTGGAATTACAACGCTTCATGTAATTTTTAAATATTTATTTTGCAAACAATATAAATATTTGTAAACTTTCAATGATAGTATGTCAATTTGAGTTCTAATATTTTCATGTAGATTTACAAAAAAATGTTTGTAAATTAAAAATTATAAATAATTTTTGTAAATTTGCGACTTTTCATTAGAAATTACCAAAGTTCTAAGAAAATTACAATACGTGTATGATTATTACAAAGAGATTCTAAAATAACGAATCGATATCGTAGGTTCTTCCACATGTCTCGAAAAATGACATAAATTATATTGTATCATATATGCCTATTCATTTCTCCCGAACCTATGCACAGGGAACATCATGTTTCCTCTATAGGATTTAAATATACTTATCAATGTATTTAACTATTTTCTGGGAATTAAATAAATAAATAGTATTAACACACGCTGTTTTGTAATTTTAAACATGTTTTGCTTTGTGAAACAAAAAAAAAATTAAACATTGTTACGCTCTGCATTCTCAGCTCCGCTCTGCTCGATAACGTTCGTTTCCCGTTTTGCCGCGCCGCCGTGCCCACTCCTCGCGGCCGGCGTCACGCACCGCACGCCGTTCACTTTGCTTATAGTTTGTCAAATTGACAGAGACTATATTACAGAGACAATATTGATATGTATAATCATATGATAGAATCTTTCATGTCATAAAACGGTATCTATAGTAGTTAGATATATACGACTATGTTTTTTTTTGATCTTTCTTCCATCATCAGTTACGATTTCCTGGAATCAAGTCTTAAAAACAGTTCGACTCGTCCATCAGCTCCGAATACGCACAAAGCTCGGTGTCGACCGTCGACCGACTCGCAGCAGTTGCGATGCCGATTTTCCAACGGCACGGAGCCCGGTGCCGTCGGCCGTCGGTCGCGGGCGTCGCGACGGGTGCCGGCCCCGCCCCGCCGCCGCGCCAGGTGACGATTGGGCCGCGCCACCTCGCGCCGCCCACCGGCGCCCGTCGCGCCCTCGGCCGCGGCGACATGTAGAATTGTCGCGTCGGAGCGCGCGGCCGACGACGCTGGCCCGGGCATCTTCCGAGATATGGGACATAAGTCACGCTAGCTATCTAGCTAGATATACATAATCTTATCACGTGGCACGTGACACGTGAGAACCTGTCATTGTTATCTATTTGTCGCTTCTGAAATGTAATAGTAATATATTAACAGCATAATATATTACGTCGTCATTATTGACTACGATCAAGTATAAATCAATCACTTTTTTTCCATATGACAGAAGTCTTAGAGCTTACATGTACTGTGTATGCAAATAGTTGTAGAAAGAAATCATAATTGTATCTACCTAATTTCATGTACCTAATTCATTTTCAAGATTGATTAATTCGTTATAAAAACGACCTGAATCTAAATTGTCATGTCTTTAATAGTTTAAAAGTTACATCAGTTTTTTGGTTCACAAATCAAATGACTGTTTCAACTTCTGTATCGTGTAATATTAAAAAAACGTTGTAAAATATATGAGGTTTTTTCTTTATGATTTGTTGTTGGAAAAATGATAATTTTTTTCAAGTTCGTTTGTAATGGATAAACTTTAAAATTACTAAACCGTTTATAAATTCTTTTACTTATAGAACACTACATTATCAGAGAGTAACAAAGGCTGAATTTCATTTTCAAAATCTATAAGTCATTATAAAAAAACTATTGATTATATATATGATGTGCTATGTACATGTTCATAGCACTCATAAAATTACCCATAAAAAAGTCCGCAAGGCTATGTTATGTTACAACTACTACAGTTAAGTTACAATAACCGCTATTTATTCAAATTAGCCAATCAAAACACGGATAGAAGCGAAAGATTGACCTTGGATCATTACGTTGATCTTTATCCAACTAAATAGTTTCATAATCAAGGTTGATCATGTATATGCAAATTTCTCTTCACATTGTTTGAAACGGACCGTTCTTTAGAATAAAAATGTCACGGTGTGAATGAACGTCTTTTATTTTTTGTAAACAGGGAACAATTTAATAGTAGTTTGTAATTTTAATTATATTGTATTTTTTATTATTGACTGTGGTAGAGCCATTCTTTTTTCTGACCAGCTTGGCCGCAGCACAAACATAGGCCGGCTCGACCCGTTGAAATACCCTCACAGAATACGGCGTTGTATATCGCCCGGTGAATAAGATTTCCGGCGGCCCACTCCCTCTTTCCCACTCACATTCTCTCCCAGCTCGATCCTCTTGCTTTTGATATCCCTATTCCCTCCCAAAACGCCGCCTACCCACTGGTGACTCTTCTGGGGTTGCGCACTGTCAATGAACGGCGTGACCATCTACTCTGTGATAGCTCGCCTGCTCGTTCGCCCCTCGAATATGTTTAAAAAAAACAATGATCCAATTATTACGAAACCGACAATATTTCTATACTTTCAAACGGGATGATTTCTGAAAAAATAACTAGTTACTGTTTATCAACAACATCTATGTGTACTATCTATACTCAACCGAATGTACTATTGAATCAAAGTACTGAACACATTCTAAAACTGAACTTCTACTGAACACATTTTATCTTTGTTGGTTCATCTGCATATTTGTGTTATTACAGTTTCTCTATCAAAATTCTTTCACTCATAGAAAGCTAAGCTATCCCCGATTAATATAGGATAAATTTTATTTTGACACGATCTTTTGCCCTGACTTCGCCTGTTCTGTACTGTAACCAGTAACAGAATCGAAATTGGTGGCACATCGATGTCGGAATAAAGTGGGGAGGGAGCAGGATGAAGAGTCTAGACCGAAAAGCATTGAAATCGAAAACGAGGCCAAGATCAAAATTGAATGTAGGACTAAAGTTAGAACGAAGAACATGGTCGGAATCGAAATGGGGAGCAGTATTGCGATCAGGACCGGGGGTTTTAGATAGAAGTTGGAAGCAGAAAAAAAATCCAAAGCGAAACTGCGATCAGAATGGACAGTTCGGATAAATCGGCATCGAGAGCAGGCCCGGGACCAAAATAGAGAATGGTACAACGGCCATGATTATAATTTATAATATAGAGATTGGTCGATATACACGATGAAATAATTAATTATATGTCCACAGTGACGGAGCCGCAGGCTGAAGCTAGTATATAATAATAATAATCATTCTTCGATCCCCGTTTTCTGTTAGTACATACCTACTCACCCATAAACAATACAGTTAACCGATCTCTTTTTCAGGAGTTTTGTCTATCATCACCGATACAAATTGAGCTGAACTCATTTCTGTATTACTTTCTGATCGCATAAAAAAAATGTTTAATGGAGCTCTTGTTTATCGGGGTCACACTTCTGCCATACAGGCCTGGCAATGGCAAGATCCGATTATTATATGATAGTTAAGACAACTTTGTTACACCACGATTCCACCACTAACTATTGCATTAATTTAATTACTGGTATTTACTTAGCTTAGATCAGATCTTGCCCAGTGGAAGCAAGAAATTATTATATTTAAAGGTTTCGTTTGTAGATTTACATAACTCCATAGCTAAATCTACTAGGTAATTTATTGTCTGAACAATAGCAGTTATTTGAACCTGTCGTTTCGAAAAGGACACAAGTCAATCAATTAAAAGTTTTCAGGGTTAACAGAAAAGTATATATTTAAAAAACCTATGGTGTAATAGAAACTGCACTTAGGCGTAAATAAAAAAAAAGTGTATAATTTTATATATGTTTTTTATTAATAAAACTAAATTTTAGTTTTACTTATACAAGTTGCATTAGTGTACCTATGACCAGTGCCTGTTCAGTATATACATGAATTTTTGGCAAAATAACTAAATGTATGCATCAACTGAAAGAGTATCTAAATTATCTTGTACAAATTTTTATCTGATTGACTTTTTTGCTTTTAATTATTGTGTATTCAACGAAATTATTCAGATCTTAAATTACCGATAAGACATGGACGCATGTTTCGATTAATAAAGATATCATAAAAATCATATCAAATTCAATTTACGATACTATCTTTTGATACGAACTTCATCATGACTCAATACGCATCGTACTCGTGCCTAGTAATGCTTACGGGGTAGGTTTTTAAAACATTTAAATAGTGAATAAAATGTAATCATCTACTTAAGTGATACAATAAATAAATTATTTGTCACCAAAATAAGATCCCCGTAAAATAACGTCAACTTATACGAAATAGATATATTGTTATCATTATTTTTCTGGCTCTAAATTAGTTTTTCTTTATTTTTGTTTGAGTATTGTATATTAACATATATACAATACTCAAAATTTATTTACTTGGTGTATGATAATCATTATTTTTTAAGTTAACACATAGTTTATAAGACGATTAAGTATTATTTTACGCCTGGTTTAGATTATAAGATCTAATTGCGATCTTATCAATACGTATTTTAACCGACTAATAGTAGACAATCGTTTGGGTAGATGGTAGCCATGCATACAATGCGTTTTATTTTCGTTATTTGCTTGAGATAAAAATGTATCCAGATACGTACCCAGTGTACGTACCCAGATAATTAAGTAAGTATGGTCTCATTGTACTAAAGAATCTTACTTTTTAGGTTTGTTACATTAACTTTTATTCTATTCTATTGTGGTAGAGTCATGCTGTGATCAACTTGGCTACATACAGCACGTAAATGGGCCTGCTCTGCCTGTCCGACACCACACTCTCACAGAATGCAAACGTGAAGTAAAAGCTTCCACTGTTGCTGTTCCTGCAGTTAATGAGAGTTCCGATGACTCACTCGCCCTTCATCACCCCACTCCCCCGTACATTCTTACCCTTCCCCTCCATTAGATATCCTATTCCTACCCAAAAGGCCGGCGACACACTAGTGTTCCTCTGAGGTTGCGGGTGTCCGTGGGCGGCGGTGATCATCTGGTTTTTCGTGGCTTGTATGCTCGTTTGCCCCCCGATCTGCTATAAAAAAAACTTACGTATTTTGCGTAAGTTTTTTGATGAAATCGAGGAGCTCCCATACCCTTAAGAATTCGGCATCTACATCCATATATAAGTACGTTTTCCAACCTCACGAATATCATATCTCTTCTCGTTTATATATCCCACCCAGCTAATCACCGTGTTGTGTCTTTATACTACATCGACTTCCATTTTGTGAGAAAAGAAAAATTATGAAGATTATTTCTTTTTTTTTTTTAAACCGTCACACAAAAACAGATGGCGTCTTCCTACCACGACGGGATAGGAAGACACCTCCCAATGACGAAGGACATCCTTGACTTCGTCTTTCATATCTCTCATTTAATTATAAGTTAGTCGTTACTGTATCTTCAAAACTTTCAACCGCCGCTCCCCCGCCCCTTCGCTTTGCAAACTAAACGTCATTTTTTTTATATAAAATTCCAGTAGAATCTCTTACATCTAGAGTGATTGTGTTATATTGGATAGAGGTTATCTGTGAGTAGCGACTCGGCCATCGCCGCCCGGCGCTTCCACCACTTTACTTCCGCAGTCGATTATTCATACTCACTTTGCCGCTTAACAAATCCTCTTATTTCATTTTTATATAACAAAGACACTTCCGGTACATAATTATATAATTACAATAATATTAGACGGTCTTGAAGTCCAAACCCTCTTCTGCCTCTCCATATCTCAAATACCCTTCCAGCAATTTTTCTGTTATGTCATATTCACGAGTTGGAATGGCACATACCACCCAGCTAATCACTGTGTAGTTTCTATACAGTAATAATACTATAATTCGAGTTCAATTTATACAACGTGAATTCACGTTGTGCGTTCGCTCGATAATAATAAGGAATCATCTTAACAATACCTAATTCTGATAAATAAAATTTTTAAACATTTTTCTTGTTTATAAAGAACCATCATTATAATTAAAGGTTTATATTTATCAGCACATAGTTAAACGTTCAGATGTCAATATGTATTAGGCATCTCAACGTTTTTATCAAGTTTGCGCACACGCCGCCGCCGAGTGGTCGACTCCGCGACAAAGCGACTCACAGATAACGGTGAAAACTCGTCACGAGTAATGAACAAGGGAGTCCTAAACAAAAGGCTGTCGAGCCTCCCCCGCGCGCCGCCGCCCCCGCCTGTGGCGCATCGACCGCGGACGCACAGGATCCGAGGGGGTGGTTGTGGGGGAGGGGGGTTGTGCTTTTTCGCGGCGCGTGTCACTTGTACGCGGTGCGGGCGGGGGCCGGTCGACACGGCGGGCGTCGGGATCCGGCGTCCGGGCGCCGCGTTGCCTTGGCGACGACACCGCGACACCCTGCCGCCGAGCCGCAGCGCCGCACCAAACTAACCCCTAGCCCGGGCGACATACGGCGCACGCTGTTCATTTATGTGCGGGAGTGTCGGCGCCGGCCGCGGCCCGCCCCCCGCACATAGGCGGCGTACATAAGGCCCGGGTACGGTCAGGCGATGTAAATAACGCGAGATAAGTTCGGGAGGGTCTAATGGAACAGGGGATCATGTTTTGGAAAGTGCCCCGGAGACTCGAATGTTCTGGCTTGTTAGCCGTTTGTCGAATGGGGGTTTTGTGTCGGTTCGGCTACGCCGGCGTCGGCCTGCCGCCGCCTCCGAACGCCTGCAATTCCGTAATCATTCCTTAGTGTATAGTTTATTTGGAAAATTTACCCACTTTTTAAAGACTTATGTTTCAAACATGTACCTCATAATCTATACACTCCGTCTACATATTATTTTCTGTATAAAAACACTAATATGTATCTATTTATAACATTTCATAATTATGCCATTTTCGTAGAAGGATTGAATTCGAGAAAAATGGTTTTATGATACTAGCAAAATAAAAAAAAAAGCGTTTTATACAACTATTCATCGTTATATTTCATTCATTGCACCTAGTGGAATGCCACAATTGTTTTTTTTCTATTTAAAATAATTATATTTAGATTCACAAATTACTGTCTCAATTCGCAGGCACAAAAAGCATATACGACGAAGGCTCTTCAGACAGCGAAAGCAAAGGTTCTTTTGTAACGAAACGAAAAGAAACACATCACAGTGGTAAGTTTGTATTTTCATATTTTATGCGTATACCCTAACACCCACTGTACGTAGTTCGTTTTATGCCATAAACCCGCCGCATCGATAAAGTCTGTTGGGCCGGTTTCATGTATGATTTTCCGCGATTTCCTTTTCTTTTGAATATTACCAAAATTCTTAACGCTCTATAATATACGCCTAATTCGTTTTATTTTACTCGAATATTTATCCAAAACACATAATACACATTAAGTGTATCATGTTCTATATATGTACATACTTGGAAAATCAAATGTATGGAGGGTTGGACTTATATTTATAGATTTATACTAATGTTATAAAGTTACGTCAAATATTATGGTTTTCCTTTTATTTTAGATAGAGAGACCTTAACCTTCGAGTGCTCCATATGCTGGCTTAGTCCTAAATCGCAAGCCACCATTGTTACTGGTGCAACTACAACTTCCGGGACCTATGGCTTAACATTGTTCTCCCAAGAACAGAGCGAGTGGTTTAATTTGTCTTAGTTAAAAACTCATTTGCTTATTCGTTGTGATTAGTATTCAAACCCGATACTTAGCAATTCGAAGACAATCTTTTTGACCACTCATCAACCGCCGCTCTCAAATACAAATATGGAAGTGGTTCTTAAACAAAAATCGTTACCAAAGAATCTTAATTATCTATTGGACATAATAGACAAACAAGTGTTCTAAATATTTTAGCTGCATTTAAAATATAATAAGACATCGATCAATAAATCATTATATATGTATAGTACAACACACGAAAATCTGCTGCTCTGAAGTATCTGCGACTGTCCCCCGCCTTTCAGTTTTACTCCTTTGCGACGCTTTCGTGACTAACTTCACAGCGGCAGAGTTTCGTGCATTGTACTGTACTTGTTTACCATAATTTTTGGAGTCCGTTATGTCTGAATGCAAAAAGCAGAATCCTTAACTATGAATCATCGTGTATTATGTACTCCGAATCTACTGGACCAATATTATATTATTGTCAACAATTTAAAATAAATAGTTTTGTTTGAGAAAATAAAAAATTGAATATTCCTTCTTTATCCCCGAAACTACTAAACATAAATTTTTTAAAAGAGTACAGAAAATAATTATTTACTTGTAGAATACAGGAAAATCTATTAGAAATCTATAGTCTTAATATAGATTATCTCAATATTGTGTGTGCAAACTTACATTTGCAGTTTTATCATAAAGACATTTGGCTCAGATTAAAAAACCATGGTAGATAATAATATATTAATCACATACGGATCCCTTTCTAGTAGAGTTCAACTCGTACATTTGTGTCTCGCCATTTTAAAACTTTACAAGATATTTATATTGTTTCCTCCACCTGCTTTATGTTTTAACTCGATTATAATATTTTCAATATTATGTCTTCTAATTTATAGGGTTTCGAAAATAGTTTTGTCACCATTTTTAATTGAATTAAATGATGGTGTGAACTGTTATTTTCTAATGTAAAAAACTTTGTCGGTAAACATGGATCTGCATTTATTGCCTCACGTAGGTACATCAAATCGAATTTTAATAACGAAATTCATACAGATTTATGTATCCCTCACATTTTCAACAAATAATCTACATCATCAAACTTATTGAAGTATATTTGATTTGTTTTTTTTTTACAAAGTGACAAATGTGATTCGTCTTCATAATGAAAAAAGTTAGCTCATTTAACACATACAAGTTTATTGTTTGTTTTGAATTCATTCATAGTAATTATATCAAGCTAGAGTTCACCCGCCCGCTTCACTGGACGTAAATTTAAATATAGCAATTTCTTTTATTATTCAAATAGGCCCCCCAGATACAAAATGAATGCCTTGATCTTTCATATTGGCTGATTTTTCTGTAATTTTTTGATCGCCATCGTGGTCCTGTTTTCGATATGAATTCTGGTTCCATTTCCGAGCACAGTCCCCGTCCCGCTCTAGGTTCCAATACAGGTCTCTTTACCTATCTAGATCCTCATTTGGGCATAGACGGTAGTAATAATAAAATTACTATTGTATTTATAGAGCAACGGACACAAAAAATTAAATTTTATAAGACTCCTAAAACTTGTGATTGGAACTTCGACCATTAGATGCGGAATCATTTGTAGATGATAAACGATTCCGCGTCGAACGGTCAAAATCCGATACAGATAAATGCAGTAATTTTTACGTGATTGCGTTACAAAGGAAACCATTTTCATTGTATAAGTAGCCGTTACCCGACCGCTTCGCTGAGCGTAAACTAATATTGAGCAATAGTTCTTTTTTCTTATTATTCAGATTTGTCCGTGGTTTTACTCGCGTGTGCACAGAAATAATCCCTTCGTTTTTAATATTGGCCATTCTCGCCGGCATTCTGCTCCCGTTTACGATCCTATTATCGATGTCAATCCATCGTTAGGTCCGATCCCGGTGCCGCTATTCCGATAGCGGTATTCATGGCAATTTTGGTCCTTCGTGGCCATGGATGTTTGGTTACCATTTTTATTGGTATTTACACATTTTTTTTTACCTAAAAGATAACCTTATTATGTAATATAATATGATAATATTGTATCCTACTGGAGAACATAATCTACCACTACCGAATTCGTTAACAAACCGTCCAGCTGTCGTGACAAACATCCATAAAAACATACTTTTGCATTTTTGATAACGGACATAACCATTGACAATGTGCACTATTAAGAGACCGGATTACCATTGAGCAATTTGAGCCAGAGATAAGCTGACTTTTACTAACGAAACATTATCAACCTAACCATGTGCTGTATCAACTTTCTGTTAAAAATTGCCAAATTAAAAAAAAAACTGATAAATAATAATATAACTGAATGGAAGTGTACTATAGATGAATCGGGCAGTATGTACAATTTATATTTTTGCCGTTAAGAAAGAAGAGACAAATGAGATACTCTATACAAATTTAGCCACTCACTTACATTGGTGTGGGTCGTGTCATCGGAGATTGCATATCCAAAATGTATGAATAAAACTAATTTTCTTCATATTTTTTTTTCGTGAAGTTTTCATATTTTTAATTAGTTATTCTACTATTCAGGGCGGAGTCAAATCCAACAAATCGAAGATCATAAAAATATGTGCAAAAGCTAACACGACTTTGTTTTATGCATATATATTTGATGGAATATTATAAAAGGGCCAAATTTTAAGCACCCAAAACGGACGAGCTTCCATAAAAAGATTGATAGATGTCAGTAAGGCAAGACAGTTATGCAAAGATTGTACCATGTGGAAATCTATAGTCTCTGTCTACCTTTTTGGGAAATAGGCGTGAGTTTATATTATTATTATTATATATATGCCTTTATTAAAAACTGGCTAGTCGTATTTGCAATTTAATTTGATTAGAAGAAAGGTTGTCACGCATACGATTTCAAAGTAATACTGAATGTGTCTGTTGATTGTCAGATGGATAATAACTCAATGTATTTCTTGATACCATACACTTTATTTTACAATAAACGTATTTAGAGTATAAAGTAAGTACATCTAATTTTTCCAATCCCATAGTAAACTTAAAATTATTTTTTTGAGCATAAGCGTAAATTGGATTTAGTTATTATTGTTTATTTTTAACTTTCTACCAAGACAATTGAATAAATGTGGAGCTATTGTTTTCAGTCTTCTTATTTTTCAAAATGGAATTTGTCAGATTTTGACGAGATATCGAAGTCCTAGGAAGCTATTCTGACTGTTTTTACGATAATGTGGCTTATGTATGTGTATGTGGATGTGCGCGCGCATGCAGATCAGGATCATAAAATTCGAAACAGCTTCCCTCACTTTTCTTGTCTTCGAAGAGAAGAAAACATACGTACATACATATTTTCGCGTGGTTTAATCGTCAAAACACGCGTGAAGTTTTGATTTTATCCTGCGTAGTCAACGAATTTTTCCTTTTATGATTCTCCACGTCTTCGTCTGCGTAAATGCAGAGTTAATTCCTCCATTTCCCGTATCGGTCTGTGTCGCCATCAATCCGGACCCCCATCGATCCTGCTTCCGCTCTCAAATTCTAAGCCTGTCTCAAAATCTCTCTTGGGATTCTGATGTTGGTCCTATTGACTTCTCCAGAATTTAAATATGATTAGTTTGATTAAAAGTCTGATTAACGTGTAGCGTGTACATATGATGATAATGGTAATTAATTCTTTGCAGATTAATTTCAATTCTTCAATATTGATTAGATTACAACAAGGTCGAGTATCGATCAAACATTTCATTCATGGGTTTACTTTGACCTTACCAAGCAAGCTAGATCATAGAGTTTATGTTTCAAACAGTTAGAATTATGAAACAAGAATACTTATTAAGCATGTTTTTCCATTGCTTATAACTAAAAAGTAAGTAAAATATCACGTCTCAACCTTACTGTGCATCTGTTTATTTTATTATTATTACTAGGCTTCTCATGATATAATACAGTTTAACTTTACTTGTATTAGTAACTTATTGGTCGATTCGCTTATGTTTCAGCATCCTAGTTGCTTTTTCTCATTAGCACTGATTGTCATTTTTTCTACAGATATTAAACCCAAGCTTAGACATGTTTTATTGGTGTGTGTGTTTTTTAAAATAAATATTCTCAATGAATTAATTATTAAAATGATAAGTAGCTATACAAAATATGCAATACATTCCATGGATACAAAGAAAGAATAATCACATTTCCGTATTAAAAATAATATATTTCTGACAGCAATTTTTGTTTGTAATTAGTCCTCTTAACACTAGAAGCACTCAATAGCTGCCTGGATTTGGACGGGAGGGGGAGTTAATCATAAGATTTCGGGTAATAGGTTCTTTAATTATGTTACAAATTATAAACGAAAAGTTATCATTATATATTATGCGAGATCAAAATCAGTTATATAGTCAGATACAGAGCAACCGAGATAATTCGCTAAATCTATCTTGATTTCTAACCTGGCTTTTGAAACTAGATATGGAAACACCATCTAATATGTGCGTACCGACAAACAGCTCAGCATTTACGTGTAAATTAAGTTGAAAGTTTTATGATTTAAATACACATATGAAATATGGATATAATGCCTATATATAAGTGAAATAATACTAATCACTAAGTCTCGGAAACTATCAAAGCTATACCGTTGCAAAATTTGGTTAAATAGTTCTTATATGTAGGGATCAATTAAAAAAGGATTATTAGAAACTCACTTTTTAAAGGGGATAAAAGGAGGGTTTAATTTTGCTTTTGGAGATGAACTCTGTATATTTTTATTATGAGCAATATGAAATGATATTTCTATAAATATGTAATATAGCTAATAAATATAAACAAGAAAACGGGATCGGGGTCGAAATTGGGAAAAGGGCCAAGTTTATAAAATGAAAGAATTCATTCTATGTACACGGGCGAAGCCGCTGGCGAAAGCTAATGGATATATATGTATAATTAGTTATAAAAATGTTTCTAGAAATTTTAAGAAAAAAGAAATTCTGAATATTTAAGCAACTCTTATTAGTTTTAAAATTTGGACATACAAATAACGCACGTTTTATTCATTAAAGACTTACGAAGACATGTTAATTATTACCCGAAATGACGTTAGTGAATCGTATAGTGCATTTATTAATTCATTAATTAATTTAATACAAAACTTTTTTACCAGAAGTACATTGGAAAATAAGTGTCTACAAAAAAAAAAAAGTGTTATTATACTACATTTTAAATATAAAGTCAATAACCGAAAATTTGAACTTAAAATTGTGCTTATAAACAACTAAACAACTCGTTGGCGTTCCATAGACATTGGGCGATCTCCTTGAACCACAATCGAACCGTTGAGCGTAAAAAAGAATTGAAAGTGTAGTGGATATTTGAATATCAATTTTAAGTTTCTTCTGGACTCGTATAATGTTTAGATAATCTATCGAAACTGTACAAGAAAAATGCTGGTTTTTTTCAGTTTCTAATACGTAGTCTTAGCTAACTGCGCACCAGTACAGTGTGCCGGTGATGAGAGATGCAGGGGAATGCGCTTTTATACTTTAACAATACAACCGGAAATTTCTACTTGGATTTTTCTACAAAGGTTTGTTGAATCAATCAAAACAATATCATTAATAAAAAATGTTAACATATAAAAACTCACCGTCCTTCTGTTCGTCTGTCCGTTTATGTCCTATTCGCGCCAAAACCACTTACACGGTTTATATGTTTTTTTTTTATTATTTTATTTCATAAGTATGTTATCTGGCCAGGATGTTAAGATATATTTTGTTACATAAAGTGACGTACAAAATTACCAATCACAATAATGATAAATCAAGTCGCAAAAAGACGCTTTTGCGTCGCTTAAATGGCTTACGCTGAATAAATCATAAGAGATATATCAAAACTAATGTACTACACAATTCTATGTCTTAAGGAAACCTGCATATAATCTGCGACACAAAATGTCTCTCTCCTAGGGATGACCCACAATAAGCGTTTTCGTCTTTAATATAACACCCAGCGGGCGACCGCCTGGGGGTGTAGGCTGGCAAAGGGGGCCGCACCAATCGCACGGTACTTCTTTTATAGAAAATTCCATACAACAATCAAATTCTCTACCCACGCGAGCGCAGCCGCAGGCACTGCTAATTGTATTTAATATTGATTTTTCAATGATCCGGTATTGCAGATGTTACCGAGGTGCGGATTTAACATAACAAAGTAGTATAGTAAGTTCAATCAAGAAGTTGCAAAAAATAAACGATTTATAAAAGAGCATTAATTATAGGCAAACAAGGTTCACAATTTTCGATTGAGACATATTATGTTTGATGAGGTAACTTCCACCTTTGCTTATAATAAGCTAGCTAGTTGTACCATGCGGCTCCACCCGCTTTAACATATTGTTAATTCCTCATTGTCCACATCGAGTAATCTTGCTATCATTGATACCAAATCCGACCCTGTTTTCGATTTGTTCCAATCCTACTCCTGATCTTAGTCAATCGCGCTATCGCTCTCAATTCTCATGTCGGTCCTGCTTTCGATATCGTTTCTGGTTCTGTGTGCTTAAATGCATGTTAATCCATCCAGTCCAGTTTGCTTATTTGTAATTGAATTACAAATAACCAAACATCGTCACAAAGTATCACATTTATGATAATAAGATATAGTATTGACAAAAGACACTGTATAAAAATCTTATCATTCGTTCTACTTTACTATAATTTTCTTATTATTAAATCATTATTATTAATCCCACAGTTACAAACGATGGTTTACACTTCCTTTTACTTTTGTTCGATCTCACCCTTCCAAACCACATCTTCCTCTCTCCCCCCCTCTCAATCCTCATTGTCCACTTGACGCCACTTCTATATTTTATTTGACAATCAGTTCTACCATTTTTTTAAATTTCTTCAAAATTGGTTAAGTCACTATCGAATTATAGTCAGACATACAGACAGACAGAAAGATAACCAAACAGTAGCTTATATATTAGTAAATGGTGTACTCTATTAGTATACTAAAGTTCATTAAGTTAAAGTCAGTTCAAGTATTGTTAAGCTATGAATAAACGTACAAACGATCAGACAAACATACAAAAAAAAAGTAGGCTGTGTCCGTTTTCTGTTATCAAACTATCTCCATACTAATTTCGTCAAAATCAATACACCGGTTTATGCGTTAAAATGTAACAGACAGACATAGACATTTTCGCATTTATAATATTAGTAGGGACAACAATATTATTGTATTGTTTGTTAATGTTTGTATGGAATAGTTAGTCTATGTCTTAGTTGGTTTATATGTTTTTCAGTGTAGGGCATGAAATCGTAAAATCAGCAACAAACGCAATTGCATTCATTTATCATAAGTGCTAGTTTTATATTATTAGTTTTTGCCTGTGGGTGCGTGTATGAATATAGCAGTACTTAGGTCATATCGAAAATTTTTGGCATTATTAAGATAATTAATAAACAATTACGGTTTTAGAAATGTAATTCTTTGGGACTAGGTTACATTTTAGTTTGTTTAGATTGTCATTATGACATCGTTTTTTCGGCATTACAATAAACTCGAGTCGATAGAACATTCGCGCTATGATTGTTTTCTATTTTCGATGTGGCTTAAGTCAAAAAAATGCCAGAAACTTTTATTGACAATTTGTAATGAACGTCCATCATGGCTATGTGAATTCCCAGTTCAGTTAAATCAGAAGTGGCCGTGATCACCTCTTTGACGATTTACGTGAAGCTCGGCCGGCGGCCACAGTTACCAAAACTAATATTGATACTGTTTTTAATACAACTAATTGAAAGTGATTAAAAAATATACTAATAAGCAAACACGTACTGTATTAGGCATTAGTATGAACGAAGTGCATAAGAATTTGCATGTTCATCTGACAGTTCGGAAGCTCTGCACTCGATGAATACTGCATGATTCCAATAAACCATTGAAGACGGCTCTAAGAAATATTGGGCCAACTAAATTTTACAACGCTTTTATTCCATGCAAAACTATGTAAATAGTGATGAAATATATTTCGATAAACATTAAAAGTATCATAAACATAGTATGTGATTTTATTGTCGAGAAACCAGAATTTTTTTTAATTGCCCACGTACAATAAGATTCTTTATAAGATCTAGCACAGGATCTTATCTTAAATTCGAACTACGTACTAATCTCATTTCTGATCTCGTTACCAATCCTCACCCCATCTCAATCTAAATTCTAATCCTGAACCTGACGCATTACATTAGTACATTGCAGAATTACACTCTAGATACAAACAGTACAGTGCTTGACTCAAATGTTACCGCGTATGTTATAGAAATTTTATGTCATGTTATCATGCATAGCTACATAGCAATATTGCTGTAATGCAATAGTTCATAAGTTTCGAATTGAAAGCAGGAACAAGATTGGGATTGACGGCAAGATTTTGCCATATGAAAGTTGAAGAAGCACATTCTGTTGGCCAAGCCTCAGGTGGAAAGCTAGTCAATTAAGAAGTAAGCACTGTGTGTCCGCTCAGGCAACACATGGAGTGATGAAACGTACTTTGAAGTATTTGTGTTATGAAGAGCATCGCATGCATACCGCATTCATATTTCTGCGTCTAAGATTGTTCAAAGTGTTACTTCTGCATGTTTCCTATCTCTTAGGTCGTCTATTGTATGACAGTCAAGTTCAGAGACGCGTTGTGGAGCAACGCGTCTCTGACTTGAACTCTTCATTTCAAGCGTGTTTGTTAATTTGGATGGATTTAGTTGCTACTGCGTCTCCATTGTAAATTATTGCGCGTTTGAATAAATCCCGCTGTGTGAAATCGAGAGGGAAATAAGACAATCAAAACGTAAACGGAATTGATTTATTTAACTGCGCTCACCGATACACTCCTTCATTTTATAATATTGCATAATTTGTAAAATAAACAACCATAAATTGAATATAAAGCAAGAGAAATATGCAAGTGAATATACTACTTTTGATTTACATTTTATTGTATTAGTTGTTTCGCCTCTTGTCAGCAACTATTTCTATTCTCCTGTTCTCGTTAGTACAAGAAAATGGGAAAATTTGCATACCATTGTACAAATAATTTAATAAAAATTAATTCTGTCAGCTTTCAGAAATTATTTAACGTAAAAATAAAGGATAAAACCTCACTGTTGTATGGAAAACATTTCCGTTGATCAAGGATCGATATGCGAAATTACTTGAAAGAAACAATATCACTTGTGAAAAAATCCGTTAAGCCTTTTTTTATTAGCTTTAGAATTACAGCAGGTAGTTTCCTGTTGACCAATGCTGTCTAATTTGATGTCCTCGAATTATATAATTAATAAAAATATGAATTTTATAAATGATCCGTTCCACAGATGGGGTATTGCAATTTTTAGTAGCAATCTCTAGTAGGAAGTAAATTTATATCTTCATTACTGATTTGTTTAGAAGACATTAGATTGTAGCAGTTGCAATAATATACTCTAGATGGCACTTTTCGAATTCTTTTGGTTTCTTGTCAAAATTTAAAAGAACGTTATGAAGCGTAATCCTTTGGATTTTCCTAATTGTTTTATTTCTTTGATCAGCCAACTTAGCTTGATTTATTACTTTGATTAGCCAACACCATTGAAGATTTTTTTCGTGGAATTATTTACTTTAGTTTTAGCAAATTAACCCATATAACCTTAATTATTCTGTACTTTTATAAACTCTGAGAACTGTTTTCGGCCATCCATCCACTGTCGTAGTCTGAAATAAAAATTTTACAAATTCATAAGTATTTCTGAGTATACGTTGCATTAAATATATTTTATAAAAAGAAAATTATCTATATTTTTGTGTATGTAGGTTCTGGAAGAGTGGCATTACTCACACAATGATCTCGTGTAAATATTAAAGTTAAAATATCAAGTTTGACGTAACTTTGTACGGAAGTATTGGCGTTCATGAAATTAAAGTCGGAGGAAACTGATATATATAGATTGGGCTACTGGTTAGAAATTTGAATTAGATTGAGGTCTTTCATTGTTTTCGAAGAGAGCAAAGATCTTAAAAAGGCTTCGCCGGAAAAAAGTTTGTAGATTTTGTAATATTAAAGTTAGAGAAATGAAAAATCATATTTAACTTCTATAATTATGTCATTATTATAGCCTTTTTTTTTTTCAATACATTTCAAAGAAGATAAAAGTGTATTATGCGAAAGGTAAGATGTTTAAAATAAAGGATATTTACACATTGCATGCTTTTCCTCATATATTCAGTTATGACAAGTCGACTCTTAAACGGTGTTGAGTTTTAATACAATTCGGTCTGCACACATAAACTAATGTATATGTTCAGACCGAATTGTCTTTTTGACGTCAAGGCATACATAAATATCTTAATGTTAGAATTATGTAGATTGAAATTTAGAGCCCTCATTAATCTATATTCATATATAAACATTGTCCATTACCTTCTTTTTCTATCGCATGATTTTATTATTAGTATAAACATACACATGCTTGTAATGAAAGATTTATTAATCATAAGTCAGGGAAACGTGACATAAACAATGATTTTTATTATTATTATAATTCATAAATGCTTACGTGTGTAATTTCTTCCGCTGAAAATTCCCGGACATTCCTTGAGGTTCGACCGTTCTCTTCCCGCTGAACGTGGATCATTTTATTGTTTTCGAACGTAACTAATGACTTTAGCTGAAACGAAAACAACATCACATTTTAGAACTGACAGTTACATCCACACTACTGCAGAAAATTATTTCACGAAAACTAATTTCTAACTTTCTCGTGATCCAAAACTATAGTTGTGTATGCGCCAAACAGTTGCGAATAATCCGTACAAGTTAGCCGAATTTACTTCAGAGCATGTGAGTGAGTTAGGACAATAATCTTTTAATCGTTTTATTAGTTCTTAAAAGCTACGATTTAATATAAAAACAATCGTAGTAAATGTAAAAATACGTAAATAAGTTTCTGTGAGCATCATCTCGTTATCTAGTGACCAAACCAGTAAATCCGCGTGTACATCTTTCTTAAGATAGTTAATATATTTTGTACTGTTAAAGTCATATTTTTCGTGCCTCAGACGTTAACGCCGGTCGTCGAAAACGCAAATGTGTTCGCCTGTGTCACCAAAATTGACACCGAATCACTTCAACTTTTTTGTTACTTCAGTAGATATTTTTTTTATAACTACAAAACACAGTATCCCCACATCTTTTCCGAAATTGAGGTACTGTTCCTTACAGATGCTTTAACCCTTTACCGCATGATTTTTTTTTTGTTGATGATAAAAATATATGTGATAGTAAATAAGAAATAAAAGGACACGTGTTTTAGCATTTTTTTATTTATTGAAAAATAAAGAAAATATACCGTTTTTCCACTTTGGTACATATTTGGTCCAGTAAACAAAAAATACAAAATATTTTTCGGTAATTGCAGTCAGTTCCCGTCAATCACTTTAAAACAATTTTTGGGTTAACTAAAAATAAATGTTATAATTTGAAAAAAATAAAATATTCCTGCCATCTTATGTTGTATGAAATAACTTAAAACAATTTCTTTTGTCATTAAGACATAAGCTCACTTTACATTTTTGGCACTCAACATGTGACCTGCCATTACATTCTGGCACTTTGCACCGCTGTCTAGTGGTCCAGAGAGGCATATGATCTATTTGATCCAGTCTTACATCTCTAGACGGCATGATAGCAATGGGTCCTCTCAATTTCTTCGCTTCAATAGCATTTTCCAGTTCATAAGAAGGCCGTCCTCGTTTTCCACTTGTTGATGGTTTATTGCTTTGGCTTAACCCTTCAGCTACTGCGCATTTGAAGTCGGCTAAAGGTAAATATGGGTCTGAATCCGCTAAAGTTCTCCTGTATAACAACCACGCATTAACTGTCATCATATCAATCATGTGAAAAAATATGCGGTGGTAGAACTTTTTTGATCTAATCTGAATTCTATAATAGCCAAGAAGAGCGTCTAATAAGTCCACGCCACCCATATGTCTATTATAAACCGTGACTGCCTTTGGACATGATACATTTTGATATGCTTTTTCTTTTTTATTGAAACGTCGAACTTCAGATGATGGTTTGCTGCCAACGTAAGTTGAAGCTAAGTTCACAACTCTGTTGTCGTACCAGGTCACTACTGATATATCAGTGTTGTCAATTGTGGTCAATTTTTCTACAGTAGTTCCTCGGCCTTTTTTTAAATCTTTTCAACTGGAACCTTGTAGCCTGGGATACGATTAGCTTTTATTGTGCCTATTGGTAAAATACTTTTTTTGTCAAGGTACGTCAAAAGGGGTAGTGACGTGTACCAGTTATCAAAGAATAGTTTGTAGTTGAGTCCTTCTGGTATTGTCCTAGAAAGGCGAACTACGACGTCACTGCTAGTACTTATTTTAGGCAAATTAGTGTCAGACTGTACAGGTCCCTGAGCTCCAGTATATATTTCAAAATCAAAACTAAATCCTGAACTGCCGCTAAGGACAAAGTTTTTGTAGCCCCATTTGTGGGGTTTCTTAGGGTTGTATTGCCGCATAGATGATCTGCTCTTAGTAGGTATAATCTGCTCATCAACAGCCATATACTGTTCTTTAGGAACTGTCAAAATTCTTTGCCTTAAAAGCTCCAATAATGGTTGGATTTTGTGAAGAGGGTTATATCCCGGCTGTCCTTTTGGTATTTGTGTCAAATTATCGTTAAAATGAATAAAACGTTTGATTTCTTCGAAACGGTTACAGGACATTATTGTACTAACTTTAGGGTACCCCATATCCTCATTCCAATAAAACCTTGTAGAGGGTAACTGAACTATTGACATGTAAAGGCAAATACCAATGAACTGTTCAAGTTCTTTTACAGTAATATTACTGGGCTTTTCTGGTCGTTTTTCGACTGCATATTTATTAGTTTCTTGAGATATATATAGAAAAATGTCGTCCGTGAATAAATATTTGAAAAACTGGTACGGGGTATTCAACGCTGTTATTTCTAGAGGCAAAGAAATATCTCCAGTAAACTGTAAATCAGTCTCAGCTCTTTCCAAAAATCCATCCCTCCATCGAGGCTTTTCAGCCCTTGAAGTCCTTGTTGACAAAGAAGCAAGATGAGATATAGGTATATTATCATCAGAATCTGATTCAGACTCCTCTGATTCTGGAATACAGAGAGGAGGTAGTACATTTCGTCTTCTATTTGTTAGTTGCTCGTCATCTGATAGGTCCTCGTCAGCACTGCTGTCCGGAAAATCCTTGACTATCGTATGGATACCGCCGTAAAATCGTCTAGGGTCCATATTCCTTCAGGTTGCCTAAAATAGAATAAACATTATAAACAATCACAGACGTATTATTTACTTAGGAATGAAAACACACTTTACATTTTTGCATATCGGTACAAATAAGACACAATAGAAAAAGAATATTTTTGCATGTTGTACCAAATTTGATCCATACAATTAAATACTCAAAAATGCTAATATAATTGTAGAAAATGTAAAAAACTTACCTTATCAATAATCTATAAGTATTTTTCTTCTTTGTAATATTTATCTAATAGCGGTAACTAGAGATTTTATATTTTTTTCGGAATTTTCAAGTAACAGAAACCGACGCGCTCAAGTAGCAACCTGTTCGTCGATGTTGAATGATGGGCGATTTCGTAGAGTTACTCCTAGATGGCGGTGTTCATATTATTATGACAGAGGAATGGAACATATTCGATACGCTATACATAAAACGACTGTTTTTATTTTCTAATTGAAGATATTCACGAAAATATGGCTTGGTTCATATATGATCCGCGATGCGGTAAGAGGTTAACTTAAAAAATACCTTTACACCGTCCGGCGTAGTTTCGTCAAATTCCTGACCCACATGAAAGTTAACAACCATGGTGCGTATGGGCGCGCTCGTGGTTAAAACATAGCCGCCGTCGTCGTTTTTAGTTAGGCACACGGTCGGCGACGCGGCGGCCGCCGCTTTCCGTGGGATTAGCCCGACACCTGCAAAATGTTGTGTTGGAAAAGTTACTGAAATACAAAATCGAAGACGACAAACTTAATCTAGTGATTCGTGATTTCACAACTGAGACTTATATCGGTGATGATCTTTTTTTACGTTGGAAGTTCGCGTGATTTCTCCAAATTTTTAAATCGACTGTTTGAGGAGAAACCATTACAGTAAAATTAGCATAACACAAACTAACTTCAGATTTTTTGCTATCGCGCTTCGTAAGACTCGTATCGTACCATCCTATACACGACCGCTTTGAAAAAAATTCGAGTTTACAGACATATCTCTATTCAGGTAACTGTTTACCATAACTACGCCAAACTTCGACCATTCGCGTGGTTGTATCTTTTGAACCGTAATAAGTAGCCGATAGGAACTTTCCCAAAATATATGTGTTATTGTGATGGATAATTTGCTAAATAAAATAAAGAAACGAATATTTAAAACTCAAGAAGCACATGCAAAAATATAGTTATTTCACGTTGTTTTTTTTTTTGTTATTGGTCTATAGTACAAACTAAAAAATATACAAAAATTAAACTTGATTGTTTGAAAATATTTAACATTAATAGATTAATGGTAATCATACTATAGATGGACGTATAATTTTAAACGCCAATTAAAATACAAGGTATACTTAAAATACAGCAATACTTATTCCAAAATGATTGTAATGTTATCATTAGGATTTATAGTATCTGGTCTAATCTTTATAATAGTAGTGTAACGACAGATGTTACAGGAATTAATTTAAACGACGTTGAAACGGAACAAAGCCGTCGGTATTTACAACTTTCAAATGTGTAATTTATACACTGATGTAATTAATACCATGGGTTTTAATCAGACTTGATTAGGGAGCCTAGCACACATAAAGGCGTGGTGAAACCGGTTGTAGATGAAGTCGTATAGGACATACAAGCATAATTTCATATATTTCAATTGTTTTTATTTTGATTTTTTAAGGGAAATAAACAGCTATTGCTTTTATATTGCATTGTGTAAGGCGTTAATTCGCGGAAATCCATAGTAGACGCTTGCCTGCTACATGCATTAACATGAAGCACGCAACCAACCGCTGACCCTCGAATCTGCCTCTCCACTACGAATCTCTATCCAAATGACTCAATATTGATTCCAGAGGAGTGACAGATATCGAACACCTAAGCAAGTGTTATTTAGATTATTTATATTACAGATTTGTCAAAAAACTTGTGGTTCATAATATGTATTAATAGTTTTACAATATTTAATGACGGGGCTAAATGTAAAGCCATCGTTGATCGTCTCAGTAATCTTAAGCGTTCCATTTGACATAGAAAATATTGTGACTTCCATAAAATAGTAAAAACGTATAAATGTTTTGCTATCAATTTTTTTTTCAAGCTAATTAGCAAAGAAACTTTATATCACTATAACAGAACAGACGGCAAGTTTTAAATGTACAAATTCAATATTTTTTCAATAACATAAATTTACAATTAATATATTTAGAAGATTTTCAAAACCGGCTCTCACCCATAACTTTCAGATACTCTTCAAAATTTTCTTCTTTGACCTGTTTGTATTTTCTTCCGACGTATTGCTCCATCGTTCCAAACGAATCGAGGACTAAACACACAATGTGCCCGATGCACAACACCGGGTGACTATTGTATACTTTCTTATCTTCACAAAAATGAATCATACCCATTATCGAAGCAAAGCGAGTACGAGAGATCAATCACGGAAATATTAGCAGATAACAATAACCGCCCCATCATCACACAACCGGTTGCAAAACTCGTATTATTGATAGGGTTGCGTTGCCACGCCACAGTCACTATAGCCTGAGATCTAGCGGACGACGAACGGTTGTTGATCGCTAATGCTCTTTAAAGTTTGGAAGCTGGCGACATTAGCGAACGTTTGGCACACGGTTTCGTCATTTTATATCATCACTTTTAAATCGTTAAACTTCTTTTGTGTGATAAAATGAATTAGTAAGTACTAATATATACATATTATAATTCTACTGCATGTATAAATATTCTAATGGTTACATTTTTCTAGTGTTGTGTATATATTTTATGATTTTAATTCTAAAGTTGAATGATATAGTATAGTAAGTAAAATTGAAAGTGGAATATATGCATCGTTCTTAAAATATATACTAATTCATCAATTTCATTTTAAAAAATATGACATTGTTTTATTTTATTCAAAAAGTACAAGATGTATATTGATGAAATTTATACTATAGGTATCTTGTATAAACCGTTACGTAGTTTAGTAGTTAAATAACAAAAGTAAATATTTCTAGGGAGGGCATTCCATACATGTAACAGAAGTTGGAAAAAAATTTTTTCAGCAAACATCAACGTGTGGTACATATTTCGACAATTCTCTTAAAAACACTAAGCTTTCTAAGCAATTTCTCTGATTTCGTGAATAATTTCGGAAATAATCGTTCCGAAAATAGCAGAAATTGTGTCCCCCATCTATTTTCTAAACCGCACATCTTAAAAATATGAAAAAAATTAGGAAGATAACGCTTAATAAATTATTTCAACGAAAGTTATATTGAAACATGATCGAATATACTGCATTTGCGTTATTGCCGAAAAACTGCGCTTCTCAACAAAAGGACGTAAGTCCCATGAAGATACGCTCTTTGACTGATGCACTTTTAATTTACACTAGTTTATTAGTAATAGTTGACATACCTACTTGTTTTTCTAGTTATAGGCAATTAAAGTGCTTATAACTATTCTGTAGGGAAACGTGGAAAAAGTGTAATAACGTAGTTTTTTTTATTTCTAATACATTTCTTTATAATAATGGCTTCGGAACTCTATAATGAGTATGGTCCGATATGCTCTTGGCATTTTTTTTTTTATTTTTATAAATAAATTAACTTTTTAAATAGTATGAAGACCATTAAAATTGAACCGTTTATGTAAAAAAGATGATTTCTATTTTATTCTGAAATACAAACTGCGACCTGCAGGGTCGACCACTTTTCAAATTTTTGATACTAGTCTTTCCCCGCAGCTCCGTCTGCATGAAAATGATTTCTACATCTTTTATATCGACAAATGACTGTGCCTACCTTGATCTTGATCCTGATCTTGCTCTAGTCTCGATATTTAAAGGTTTAATAATAACAAAATATGGCGATTTAAAACTATACAGACACGATAGTTACAGTACCCAGTTTAAGAAAGCTTTGCATATAATTCGTCGTGTAGTTACGCTTTTGTTTGCGTGGATTGTCATTTGTTATTTCATAGTGACACGTAGTTCTGTCTATTCCCGGTTCAGTGAATTCAGACGTGGACCCGTCAGCTCTTCGACGATTTACGAGAAGGTCGGCCGGCGACTGCAGTCACCTAAACTAATATTGATACTTTACGACAACAATTTGAAACTTATAAAAAAAATATTTGTGAGCAAATTTGTACTGTATTAGATATCGATATGAGTCAAATTCAAAAGATTTCTCATGCACATCTAAAGGTTCGGAAGCTTTGCAGTCGATGGATGCCGCACGATTTCAAGAGGCTATTGAAAACGTCCTTAAGAAAGACTGGGCCAACTACCGGTGGTTCTGAAGAGTGCAAAAGTGTGTAAATAATAAGAGAATATACTTCGAAAAACAATTGAAGTAGCATAAATCCAGAATCCAGAAATTACTAGTATTTCCCACATAGCAATAATAACAAAGGCAAATAGCTTTTGTCTACTTTCGTATATTGGTAAAATATCAAATTATTTTATTACATAAAAAAATATAAAAATCAATAACCAATTATTTAATATACCGCCCTCTATAATTGTGGTAAAATATCTCTAGTATTTCATAAGTATTACGATATTAATCGCACGGTGGCGCAGTTAAACGTCAGGTATCGTTTTTTTTTTTTTGCTTCATTTAGACAAACGTATATCAAACAGACGCAATTTCAGATTCCGCCTAGATAGAGAAACCGACAAAATTAAATCGTTTTATAATCTATAAGTATATACGTTATTACCATTTTTAACAATCATAGCGCTCTTGTTTTCGTAACAGCGCAATTTTGATAGTTTTATATTATTCGTGTTATTCTGTCGTGCGAGTAGTACAAATGTTTAGTTACAGTTGTGAAATTTATGACTGATATATTTGCTGATTAAAACGAAACAGTAGTATAAACGCATTCAATCATTTTTCTTATAGAGAAAAATTACAAATTCTGCGAATTGGCCGGACGTTACCAAATATAGATTTGACTCAATAAATAGGAAACATAAATAGAAAAATTAACAGCAAATATTTTGAAATGTTAAGTTGGCTTACTGCGTGCTAATACAACAATAGATTGTTATGTTTTCTGTGTATTTTATGTGCAACTACGAATATTATGTGCAACTACGAATATTATGTGCAACTTCTGTTTGGAATAAGCATGGATATGTTTATTTGCATGATTTGACAAATGCTGTTAAAAACACGACCAGTCAGAAAAACATGAGTCGTGCTTAAAATTACATACTTTTGGTAAAACTCGCATCGAAACAAGTTTATGTATTTAATATAAATTAAACATTCAAAAACACAATACAAAATTAGATTGAAATGGTAACATTTTTCAACGTTTTATTGATACAGTATGTTTTTTAGGTAAACAAGAATTACCTGTTCAAGGACATGATGAAACAATATCTTCGTTAAATAAAGGAAATTATTTAGAAATGATAGATTTATTATCTAAATATGATTGTATTTTAGAAAGTCATTTACATTACAGACTTTTACGGCCTTATGCAATAGTGTTCAAAATTATTTAATTTCTAGTACTGCCTCACTGATATAAAGCAAAATTACAAAACACTCTACTGATTTTATGGCTATTATTATTGATGAAACGTCGGATGTCAGCGGAAGGGAACCGCTCGTACTTATATTGCGATATTTTGTGGACCTCAAACTAGTCGACCGATTTACAAATAGCCTTCTATTTGTCAATTTGGATCTCGCAAGTATTTTCCTGAGTTCAGAACTTTTGTGTGTTGGCGAAGGTTATGACTGCTTATCGAAAATAATAGTTTAAGCATATAACGGCTCGGCAGTTACGTCCTCTGAGCAAAACGGTGTCCGAATTAAAATTAAAGAACTTTGCCCGTTAACTCTTTGTTTGATGTTCTACTCGTACCAAATTAGATTATTTTTTAATTGTGTCGACGTATCGGCAGAATTGAGCGGTTTTTCAGTATTATTAAAAGCATAACGAATTTTTTTCACGGTAGTACGAAACGATTCGCTTTCTATTGCTGTCTCCGTCTAATTGGTGATATAAAACATGCATTCCTTAATTATTTCTCTAGTTTCCTAAAAAATAATGCCACTAGGGGCTGATCTAAGGGGTCATTGGGATCATGACCCCCCTGGACTAGGTCTTTGTATTATTATTATATTCGAATTAGAGCCTATCCTGACTGGATCTCGACTATGTGACCTCAACTACTAGTCATGCTAATGTAGTTATACCCTTTTCACAATTTACCGTTTCAATCATACTTGCTACAATGTATTAAGAAAGGAAGTAATTACATCTATATTTTGTTGAACGTTCTGAACGTATAAAAGTTACATAATCAAATACATAAGTAATATTTTAGAAAACATCTGTAAGAAACCGCTTTGCTTTGCCAATAGGCTTGAGAGTCGATCACCAGTAAATCAACAACTAAGTGCGGTGTCTGCTCAAGCAACACGTAAAATGGGAGAACGTACTTTGTACTTATGTGGAGTATGAGGAATTCATATTATATTGATGTTGTTATATTGATGAAAGTTCATATTATATTGATTGACCAGTAGAAAACATTATAATCCAAAGCAGAGCCGTTTTTTCGTCTCAGCTTGTTCAACGTGTTACTTCTACACGTTTCCAATTCCTAACTCATCTATTATATTATTATGACAGTCAATTCAGACACGCATTGCTCTATTTTTTATTTGAAGTATTTATGAAGTCAGATGAATTTAGATGTCATTGTATCTTTATGGTAAAGTCAAGTATCATGTATTCGAGTTAATCCTTCGAATTTGTCCGCTTTTTTTATTAAACTGATTTTTAACAGTCTACTCAATACTCAAAAACCAGCTAGCGTTATTGCTCGCTTATTTTTGTTCCAACATAAAAACAATATAAAAATTCTAATTCTTGTGATATTAAAATTAATATTTTGCGTTTTGTGAACTAAACAACGATAAAATGAATATGTAATTTAAAAAATACGACACTACTTTTTGATTTTAGTTTTATTTTGTTAATTTGATTACATACTTATTATTATTTAGGTGTTTAAACCGTTTTTTTATTCCTTTTGATCTTCAACCAACGAAATTTAAGATTCTTCTCAAAGAAGCCTTCACTATATTTCTAGCAGTCCTGTAATTACAACCCTTAATCATTCTGTGCTTTTGTAAACTCTGAGAACTGTTTCCGGCCATCCATCCACTGTCGTAGTCTGAAACAGAAGTTTGAAATCAATAAAAGTCTATAAATATTTCAAAATAGGTACGTGTCGCATTAAATACATTTATGAAGAGAAAATTATCTAAACCTTTATGTGAGTGTAGGTATTAATTACTTTAATCGGTTTTAAAACGATAAATTTTACTGTTATGTATAAAGTGAAAAACCGTAAAACTGAAAGTTTTTAGCTACTGGTTAGGTTAGGTTAGGTTACGTTACGACTTCCAGTGTCTTGAAGAGGGCAAAGCTGCTCATCGGACGTGGAAATTTGTTTATGGATTTTGGAGTATTGTAGTTAGCGTCAAGGACGGTCCGAGGGGGGGTTCACGAGTATCGCTATCAAATTGACAATCTTCTTAAAGATCGCCAATCTAAAAAACATAGGTAAATAAACAACAGAATCAAAAATATGTATTCACAACAAAAAATGGGCGAAAAACGTTGGTTTCAAAAGTCGAGTCCAGAGGAAGCACTACCTGAGACCAGGGAGATGTAAGTTTAAAGCCATTTCACAACTAAAAAGAATGTAAATCGGTTGACCCTGCAGGCCATCCTTAAAACTTCCCGCTATATTTATTGATCTATTTTTGAGCTCTTCCAATTCAAAAATATAACTGTCGCAAAGCTCAAAGATTTATAATCTTTAAGCTTTTGAGCTGGAAAATTTTAAAAATGGTTGATCTTATAACCATTCCTGAATTTTTTTGCCACATTACATTTTTAAATTATAATAACCAGTAGTAGATTGTTTAAATTCAGCTCAAAAATTCGATTTTTATGATTTTCCAAACCCTTTGAGCTCAAAAATACAATTTTAATACTTTTTCAGTTCTCTTCAAGTTCAAACATCTATATTTATTTAAAAAATGTTATTTTTTTAAATTTAACTACAATTTTGACTAAAATATCTATCGAACACGTTTTTCGATTTTGGTCTGCTTTACGGCATTCGAAGAAATTTTATAAGCAAAGAAAGTTGATCATTAATAAATATAAATCTAAAGAAAATTTTAGTTCTTTTGGAAAAATACCTTTTAAGAATTTTTCGTTTACGATATATCTCTAACGAACGACCCTATTTTGATGCAGTTTGCAACAATCGACGTGGCTTTTTAAGCGAAATAGCTGGTAAGATTTTTGAATTTATTGGTCGAATAGTTGTAAGAAATATTGTAAAAAAAAATAATTGAAATTTTTTTTCCAACAATAACTCTTGAACAAATCAATCAATATTTATGGTATTTATTTAGTAAAAAAACTCTGATTCAATTTCCGTATCGATCGGTAGAGTAGTCTAAACGTTATTTCAAAAACGTATCTATTGAAAATTTAATTTTTGAGATTTCTCAAAATCTACAAGGCGAAATCAATTAAAGATTTCAGAAAGTCTAAGTTGAGTGAACTCTTTTCGATTGCTGCAAACTGCGTTTCGTTCAGTCAATTCGTTCAAAAGTTATTAAACGTTTACATATACAAACGTACACGTCCGCACGCGCGCACGCACACATAAACGTACAGACATCACTCGGGCCATGGTCGAAATAGATTCCTAGAACCCTGAAACGTCAAGATCTTTTGAAAAGTCGATTTTCGAAAATCAGACTTAAAACAGTAACTTCCCAATTTTTTAAAGTTCTTCAATGTTCATAGCAGAAAGTTCAAAAGATTGAACTGCATAATGTCACTTATAAAAAACTATTGCACCATTTTTAATTTTAATTAGTGTCAATAGATGACTCTACGGTCGATGTGTTACGTATATTTATTTGGTCTCTGATTTATGTCTATTTCTAGCATTTGTCATTTTATTCATTTTATTAATCTAATTCAGATTAATTTTCAAAATCTGTAGCGCTATAACTTAAATAATCCACGTATAATATCTATTGAATCATTTTTTTTCTTGGCCATTTATGTCTACATGTACCAAAATTGAAAAATGATATTAATTCTTGATTCTTATGTAGGTAATAAATCCTAGTTTTCTCATTACTGGTAGACCGTGACCCCTCCCTACCTTAAAATTTTGAGCCCTGACCGCGCCTATTTAGAATAATGGAAATTGTATTTAATTCTAAATGAGATAAAAGTGCATTATGTAAATTACGTAATATTTAAAATCAGGGCCATGATAATTTAAACGAACGCTTTTTCATACATTCGGTTATATATTGATTAAATTATTGGAATTCACTCCTTAAGAATCGATGTTCATATATAGCCCGCAGTATGCAAATTTAATTGAGAGCGAAATAGAATGTTAACAAAATGTGATGTCGTTGTTATGTTGACCCTCCGCGCAGCATATTCGCGCATCTTATATTTTTTTCTTCTATTGTTTATTTGTAAATGTATTATTTTTAACATAGGTAAGTTAAGATCGTCCATGTGTACGATATTAAAACGTTATGAACAATGTTACCATATAAAATGATTTATGTAATTTATTTTATCAAATCGATAAAATAAATATCAATAAAATATGTACATGCTTTCAGTATTGTAAGAGATGTCTTTATTTAGGCCTTTTGCTTATTTTATTTATTCCAAGAATATCGTTCTTAAGGATTAAAACTTCAGTCGCTTGGTGCATGTCAGCTCCGACATGCACCATTTTTTAAGAAAATTAGACCCTTAAAAAGTGTTAAACTGAGTGTAGTATTTATTAGGTGTGCATGCATACAATAGTGTGCAAAATGTTTTCATAAGAAAATTCTGTAGTGCACTTAGAACTCCCATTAATCCTCATTAGTATATAATATATATAAGAAGTTGTGAATCTATTTATTTTTCTACCTCCCTATTTTATTCTTAATGCATACCATATACACCTTTTATTATTAAAATATCATAGGTAATCTAGTTAGAGAAACGGACATAAGTAATAATTTTTGTTAATATAACAATTCAAAAATGCTTACGTGTGTAATTTCTTCCGCTGAAAATTCCCGGACATTCCTTGAGGTTCGACCGTTTTCTTCCCGCTGAATGTGGATCATTTTATTGTTTTCGAATGTAACTAATGATTTTAGCTGAAACAAAAACGGCATCACATTTTAGAACTGACAGTTAAATCCATACGATACCAAAAAAATTTTGCACTTTTACAATTTACTAAATTCCGCTGATCGAAAGCCATTATTGTTTAGTATATTCGCTACAAATACTAATGAACCACATAGATATGTTTTACGATTTACTTCAAAGCATGTGAGCGGGCTTGGACAATAACAATTTTCTTTTTATTTGGATTTGGATTTATGGATTGAAAATCTTACATCTATCTAATACCTTTAAACGAGCAATTCTTGTATATTTGTTTGTTTATATATACCACCTATCTCGGAAACGGCTCTAACGATTTTCATGAAAAAAATATATTTAGATAAATTTTAGTGTTTCAAGTTTATCTACATAGGTGTTTTTCCTGGAAAACGCGATTTTAAGAAAAAACTAAAACCGGGATATGAATGCTTACTCTACTAAATGTATATAGATATTTCGCCACGAGTTTACAGTTGCCGTGAAGCAGCGGCTATCACGTATGCTTCTCTGTGCAGAAGATCCAGATTTCCGAGGGTGCATCTTGATTTTTTAATTTTTTATCATGCTTTTTAATTCTATTATTATGACAAGCATTTTATCTTGGTAAGTTAAATTTGATCCACTTCCTAGTTGTTTTTTAAAAT